>PVHY01001982.1:37715-139801 GCA_004024945.1 Uropsilus gracilis
GGGGGGGGGGGGGGGGAGGGAGCTCCAACACGTGACTTTGCCTCAGGTTTCTATCACCAGTGTTGTGGGGTATGTACTCAATATTAGGGATTTTTATATGATGCTACTTACAGATATTCAAATCTACAGTCATCCCACATGTCAGTATAGGTTAAATCCTTTAAGAAAAACTTTTGATTAGAGGGGTTTGTTGGCAAATACCTGTGATATAGTTATTTTTTTTAATCTGTGTTGTTGTACTTAAGTTTTAAACATAGAATGATTTTACCTGTTAGATTGAAAAAAGAAACAGTGAATGACATACATAAAGAACATGAGCTAACATCCATCATATAGGGAAGCATGAGAAAACCTGGTATAGTATTTTTAGGGCAGAGGTAGTTGAGAGCATGTACCTAAATCAATATTACACGAGCCCAATGACCCATGGAGGTCTCTCTGGGTGTTCTTGGGGTACAGTGACACTGTAACTAAGAGCAGAGGCTCTGGAGTTCATATGATTCTGGCAAATATATTTGAACCCCATTTTTCTCTTCCGTAAAATTCAGCTGATAATGTCTGCTGCACAGGGTGGTCAGGATGAAATGTCAGCTGTGTACCAGAGGTGAACATGGTGCCTGCCCATCGTGAGGCCCACATAGCTTTGAAGGAAGGTGGTCTTCTGTATGGCTGGGTGTGCACCCTCCACCATTAAACAGTTGTGCTCCTCTGCTCATGAAGGTAGAGAGGATGTGGAGAAACTGCAGTTAGGTGCTGGCTAATCATAGAAGGCTTCTGGGAACCCCAATATTTGGAAGGGGAAAAGATGTAGTTGGTAGTTGCAGTGAGCATGACATCAGACAATTTTCATATCAGAGAGCAGACTGATGAGCAGACTCTCTGAAGAAGACAGAATTGCACGTGGTCATTTCAGTGTGATTTCAAATAGAAAATGTGCTCTGGACTTTCTGAGAAGTCTCAGTTTCTGAGATTCAAACCCATGTATCAAAACCCATTTTCTGGCTTCTGGATTGGTTAAAATGGTGCTGAAATGTGGAAAAGTCCTCCAAGCTCAGTTTTTAAACATTGTACAGTAGAATTGGGGCATAGAAAAGAGAAAGAGTGAAATACTAGCAAGAGGGAGTGATGCCAGAAGGACAGGGAGAAGAGAGGTAGCACCCATGCAAATTTTGGGCTCATGGCCCAGGAATGTTGGGAGAAGAGTTGTGACACTGAGGTGAGGCTTGCAGCACCCCTCTGCCCAACATATTACATAAACCAAAGAAAGGAGGGGAGGAGAGTGAAGATGCCAGAGTGGGTTGGAGTGTTACACCCCTTCACACCCACCTCCTCCCTCCCCACACATGCCCATGTGGTTTTGGATGCCATCACTGGCATTCAGCCTGAAGCCTCAAGGGAGCTGTTTTCCAGTTATTTAAGGGAGCCTGACCCTGCTGTTGCAGGTCTAGTAAAGAGATTTCTGGCTTAAACAGAATTGGGGTCCAAGGGGGGGGGTCTATAGGGCCATGTTTAGCTGTGAATGACTCACCTAAGACCTGCATTTGGTCACAGTTTCTCACTCACATCACTCCGGAAGTGGGTACTCGGAGGGAGGGACTGAGACACATTCTCCCAAGGGCAAGAATGTTGTTACCATCTCAGCCCTGAGGCTTTAAAAGAGTGAACAGGGTGTTTTGTGATTCTGGGTTTAGTGCTGTCATCCTATTCTCATTTCATCACACCCCTCAGTGCTATGAAATTTGGATTATTTTCTAATCTTCCCTTCCCATTTTGTTGTTCTGGTATTGAACTGATTATGCAGAAATGTGTGTGGATGTTTCTCTGGCATCTTCTCTGTAGTAATGGAGTGCTGCTTCCTACTCATCCCCCTTAATCCTCTTATGGTGGGTGGGTGGGCTGTACCAGGGCTCACCCTGTCCATCAGGGCCCACCCAGGCTGACACTTGACAAGGCTGGTGACCTGGGCAGAGCAGGAGGTTAGTGAGGGCCACAGTCTGAATCCCCACTAATCATCCTTCTTGGCTGACACTGGCAGTTAAAAGAGTAAATACATGAAAATCAAGTCGGCTCTGCCTGTGAACAAGAACAGAAGGCAAGCTGGTGGCTGGCTGTCACCTGGAATCACCTAGGAAGAAGTGCTGTGTCACCCACCCGAGAGGTAGGACAGAGAGGAGACTCAGTGAGTGACAGTCCCACAGCAGTGCCTTTACAAGGAAGCTTCAATCCTGGGTGAAGACAGATTCTTTGCATTGGTCCAGTCCACTGGTACAGGATATTTCATTTTCAACTCTGGGATGTTTGTGATAAATAGATCAGTTTCATTTTTCATTTATATGTGCTACTCATATAAGGATGCCCTTATAAGGGAGAGCCCTACCCCAACTTTTTACATCTTTCTGACTTTTCCAAAACTTTCTAGAGCATGTGTAGCCTATTCCAGGGCACCTGGCTGACAGGGGCAGCCCTGTGCTGGGATCCTGATCAGCCCATGTGGCTCATGCATCCAAGTATTCAGGAGAATTTTTAATTAATAAATGCTCATCACACTGTCAACTGTCTGCTTGGAAAGTGAGCTCAGCATTCCCACATTCTCTTTCAATACAGCAAGTGTTGCATGTGAATCTGATCCTGACCATGATTTGCAAACTCTGGGAGTGAAATGATAAAAAATTTACATCTTAGAGGTTGATTTGGGGTTGTCAGCTCTTTATTTCACCAAGTAGGCACATTAAAAAGTCAGCTCTTTCCTAAATAGTAACAAATAACAAAACCCAACAACCATCTGTCATCACTGTCAATATAGAAACTGAAGGGACATCCTAATATGGAAACGTCACAGACTCGTGGGCAGGACATAAATTGACAGTAATAACTCTCTGTATGTACATGCATCTACATTATATTTTGATAATTAGATATTAAATAACATACTTAATGTAAATGAATTGTTTTAAATAGCTTATATGTATAATATGTATTTTATTTTCTTGATGAAATCTAGTTGTTTGAAATGAAAACCAGCTACGTTGCATTAAGAAAATTTCAGCATCTTGAAGTGCTCATCTGCTATTTCTGTCATCTCCTATAGGTCACTAACTTACCTGAAATTTAAAATTATCTCCTTTAAGGGATTCCAAAAGGGTATCTCCCAGTTATCCTGACGCTGATTGTTCTGATTGTCAATTATCCTGACTCCTACTTTCTGCAGATTTTTAAAAAGCCTCCTTCATACTCAGCACCATGTTCAGTCCTATGAGAGAGTTAGTTGTGATGCCCCTTCGGTTCACTGCTCTGTCTAGAACCTGCAGAGTGCGGGCACACAGAAGGTACTATTCATCTAGAGACTGAGTAATGACAGTAAGGGAGAAGAGAATTTTTTTATTTCTTATTCATGTGTGGATCTGACAAAATCTAAATTTAAAATATATTTATAAATTAAGAGATATAATGACAACATAAAAAAAACCCTCATATGTAATTCCTTTACCCCTCCTTGTTTCCCTAGAAATAAAACCATCCTGAATCTTAGGTCTATCATTTCATTCTTTCTAAAAGTGTAGTTTTGAAAATTGTCTATGTATGTATAACTGCATGGCATTATTGTTAAGTTTTTGCTCACTTCTGAGCATTATGAAAGTATTATTAGATAATTTGTAATCTACTCTCAATTTTGTATTTTCCACCCTTCCTAACTTAAAATAGTTTTTAAAATCACACATTTATATGTATGTCCCTAAATAATGTATTGTTTAGTTTTGTCATGGTTTTTGAAGTTTCTAAAAATTATTTTATGCAGCTTATTGTTTTTTGTTCCTTGCTTTAATCACTCTATTATGTTTCTAAGTTTCACTGGAGCTGAAAGGTGTTTTATTTTCATTGCAGAATAATGGGCCCCCTTGTGAGTACAATTTATTCATGCTTTCCACTGTCAATGGAATTTGGGTTGTTTCCAGTTTGGGGCAATTATGAAAAACCCTGCATGATTTTTCTTTCCTTGAAACAATTTATTGGTTAAAGTAACATTATGAAGACATGTGTGTTTGTGTGTGTGTGCATATATATATATTTATATATATCATGAGATAAAATGAAAAGCTAATAAATTAAAAGGTGAACACCTTTAAACATGAAAAGGCTTGCATCCAGGACAGAACCCCAACTGAGAAGGAACTGCCAGTCCCCATGAAAAGGACACTGGCACCAATCCCAGGAACCTGCCTCGCTCCCTTTCCCAAACACAACGCCTACCTTCCTCGCTCGCCTTCTGTGCCAACCACCTCTGTCTTTTTTCTTTGCTATGGTGCTGCCATTCCTACACACTACAATTTAGCTTGCCTGGTTTTTCTCTCCCAACCTTCTCCTTTTCGATCTTTAATCTATAAGGCCTCACTTCTTCTCTTCTCCCTCCTCTTCTTTTTTGGAAATAGTTGGTTATTGTCATGTCCATGTGTTTCTCTGGCGTGTTTTGACTGTCTGCAGGGATCTTATGTTGATCCTTATTTTTTGACTTCCAGCCTTACCTATTACCTATGTCAACTTAATATGAGATTTTCTGTATTTTTAGAAAATGTGGATCTAGCTTCACCACTACTTGAGTACCCTCTTCTGTTTTTGTTGAGTATTAAAGAACTATGGCCGCTCACCTCCTGAGGTCTTTTGACTGTTCTCCTCCTCTACTTTCATTTGGATTCCTTCTTTTCTCTATTTCCTGGTAGTTCTATCTGACCACCCACTTGGAGTTCTATTCTGGCAGTAGTTGCTCCTCAGGTGGGGTTTTGTCCTGAGTGGGAGGCTGGGCTGGTCATTGTGTCTGAGGCTCATCTTCACTACCAGGTGAACTCTGCCCTTGTGCGCGTCTGCTCCCCCCAGGCTCTGTTGAAAGTACCTCTCCAGCCAGCCTCCCCCCTCACGCCCACCACCCAGGTTTATTACCTGTTGGTTATGTTGATATTCTTAGGTCTGTCACGTGTGCCTTTGCTTCATTTCATGTCCACTGGGAGTTACAGATCATGTAGGTATATCTCCAGCCACAGAAGTTTTAGTGGCATCTAGTTTAGTTTGTCCCAGTTATGACCCATGAGTTTTTAGCTTAGTGCTCTTGGTGGCTATCTGTCATTATGGGGGATCTAGAGAGATTAAACAATTATACCATCAAAGTTGCTGCCTTCTGGAATCTCCATTATTATTTTTATCAGCACTTACTGTTGTATATCTACCAAAAACTTTCTAAAAATATACTCAAGCCTTGTGCAATGTGGAATTAGGGCTGCGGGGCCTTTTGCAGTCAAAAATATGCTTATAATCTTTGTTTCCTGTAGGATAAGTGAGTTGGTCAACCTTTTCCACCATTGGCCTCTATGACCAGCACCTGTGCTACTGTACCCTCCCCATGATTGTAAACACCTGGTGTGAGCGGGCATACCTGGGTCTAGGAGAGAGGGCCTTGACCCTGGCCCTGACCCTACCCTGCCTAGTCTGTCTGTGTAACTACTCGAGCCAGTAAAGAACCTATTCAGATTGGCCTCCCTGTGCATTACAATTGGTGTCACAAACAGGAGGTTGCATTATACTCCCCCAAACTAAACTACAGTGGTTCCTTGGTGTCTGTGGAGGATTGGTTTCAGGACTCCCTGCCCACCTGCAGATATCAAAATCTGTGGATGCCCAAATCCTTTATAGTTGGCTTTCCTTAACCACAGACTTCAAATCCCACATTCAAGGATATCAGATAGCAGATATCAAAATATGTGGATGACCAAGTCCTTTATAATTGCCCTTCCTTAACCACAGACTTCAAATCCTTGCATTCAGTCAACTGACATCCAGGGTTTGCTGAATTCATGAAAGCAGAACTCCCAGCAGAAAAAAGTTAAGTGGATCAATGCAATCAGTGTTGTTTTAGGATCAACTGTATACCTCAGGGGAGAAATCACAGGTTCTCCAGGTATGTAAATGTTCAGCATTATAAGACAGTGTTAAATTGTTGAGGAAGGTCATGAGGTCAAACATCTTGTGTATAATTTGTCCCCTGTATTTTCTTTTCAGTGATTGCCTATGTGTTTTGTTCAGTTTTCTTTTGGGTTATCACTTTTGAAAAATAGATTTCAATATTTCTTGCAAAATATTTTTTTCTGCTTTTTCATGTTACATATGATGCCTTTGGATAAACGATCTCATCCTGTTTTAAATACACATAATACTCGGTATTTTCAACATGCACAATTCAGTGACTTAAAATTCCATTGTAGTTGGATTTGGCATTTTCTACTATGCTCAGTACCTTTTATGTCTTGTTAAAGAATCTTTCTGCCTTTTTATCACAAAGATGTAGACTTTCTCCTTAAAGGTTCATATTTTGCCTTTGAGTTTAAGTCTTTAACTGAAATTATTTTCAGTGAATGGTTTAAGATGGGGCAACTTTTTCCCTATATGTGTAACAAATTATGTACATGCCTTTTACTATTAACTCCTTTTTCTCATTAATCTACAATGTCTAATCCATCTTCATATTATTTTGATTCCAAGAAACTATCTATATAAGGGCAGTATAATTTTGGTTGAAATAAAAAAAAAAGAAAAATGACTACCTACTAAATGATGACACAATATTTTCCTGTTATATAACTTAAAAATTATTTGAAAGTAATTCATTAAATATTATCCTTAAGAATCCATACAAGGAAAATATTGATGTATGAAATTGTTATTCCAGTTATTTCTTAATAGCTTTTTCCTTTTAATTTTGACATGTAATTCATATACTATAAATTGATTCCTTAAAGGATATAATCCAGTGTTCTTTAGCACATGATGTTCTGTGACTATCATTACTATCCAACTCCGGAACATTTTTATTACCCTGAAAAGAAATCTTTTATCTACTGTCACTTTCTCCCAATTGTCACTCCCCTCAGGCCAGGAAAACCACTAATATGCTTTTTTTTAAAAAAATTATTTATATATAAATTTCACATCTTTGTGATCTCTGGGGTTCACCCCGCTCCCTGACCATTCCCACCCTGTCCCACCCTCCCTACCCCTGAGTTGTGTACTTTAATTTGATTGTTGGCTTGTTTTGACTTTTCTTCATGGCTTTTTATTTATCTTTCCCATGTCCCATATAATAGTGAAACCATTTAGTTTGTCTTTTTCTTTTTGACTTGTTTCTGCTAATATGATTTCTTCTAAGTTCATCCATGTTATAAAATCATCCAATTTTTCATTTTTAATTGATGAGTACTATTCCATTGTGTATATATACCACATTTTTTTCATCCATTCATCTGTTTTGGGACATTTTGGTTGCTTCCATGTCCTTGCAATTATAAATAGTGCTGCATTCCAAGCACAGGTGTCCCTTTGTACAAGCATTGAGGTCTTCGGGTAGATTTCCAAGAGAGCAATTGCTGGGTCATATGGTAGTTCCATTTTCATTAATTTGAGGGCCCTTCACACAGCTTTCTATAGTGATTGGATTACATAGAGGTTCCATAGAGGTTCCATTCCCACCAGCAGTGTAAGAGTGTCCTCTTCTCTCCACATCCTCGCCAGCACTTGTTGCCTGTTTTATGGATGTGGGCCATTCTTACTGGTGTAAGGTGGAAAAATATGGAATGCTTCATGAATTTGCATGTCATCCTTGCACAGGGGTCATGCTAATCTTCTCTGTATCATTCTAATTTTAGTATATATGCTGCCGAAGCAAGCACACTAATCTACTTTTTGTTTATGTATTTTCCTATTCTGGGCATTTAATATAATGGAATTACATAATATTTGGTCTTTTGTGTCTGACTTCTTTCACCTAGCATAATGTTTTCAAGGATCATCCATGTTGTGGTGTGTTTGACTATTTCCTCTTTTTTTTTTTTTTTTGAGACTAGGTCTCGCTATTTTTGCCTGTGGAACCGCAGGCTCACGCTGCTTGGGGTGCCACAAACTCAAGCAATCCCCAGCCTCAGCTTCCCAGGTAGCTGGGATTACAGATGAACACCACCATGCCCTGCTATTTTTTTGGGACTAGGTCTAGCTTTGTTGCCCCGAGCAGGACTCAAACTGCGATCCCCATCCCTAGCAGCTTCATAGGCTGAAACTTGCAGGCATGTACCACCATGCCCGGCTTGACTATTTCCTTTTAATGGTCAAATAATACTCCATTATACTGGTATACCACTTTAATTCATTCAGCTATTAATTAATAGACATTTTGGGTGATTTATATTTTTTTGCTATTGTGAATAATGGTGTAATGAAAATTTGTCTACGGGTACTTGTGTAAGCATACATACATTTTAAATTCTGTTAGTCATGTGTCAGTTAACTATGGGAAGATGTGTAGTCAGGTGATATTATCATTGTATTAGTGAGATAAAGTGTACATAAACTAAAAGAACAGCCTATACCACACCTAGACTGTATGGTATATTCCATTGACATCGCCATCATGAATTGCCAGATTATGTGATAACTCTGTGTTCAACTTGGAAGTACTGGCAAACTGTTTTGTGAAGCATCTTCACCATTTTACAGTGTAGCAATGTATGAAGTTTCCAATTTCATTACATCTTTGCCCACAAAGATGTCAGCCATGAGTTTGTCATTGAAGACCTTTATTAAGTCCTTTATAAAGCAAGGTCTCTTCTATTCCTAATTTGTTGTGTATTTTTATCATAAAAGGGTGTTGGGATTTGTCACTTATTTGCTAATGAGCAAATTTATTGCTAAATTTGCTAATGTACTAGTGAGATGGTTTTTGTGATTTTTGTCCTTTGTTCTAATAATAATGTGTATTACATCAATTGATTTCTGTATTAAACAAAAACTTCTATGTACTTTTTACTCCATTCTCCCTCCTTTAGGATTGTTTTTAAAATGAATTGCATCATTTTACTTAGAGTTCCCACCAACACCAACATATAATTATTGCCTTTTGTTTTATCTTTTAAATCAGATAACAGAATTACAAATAAAAACGTTTACAATTTTACCTGTGTTGTTACCTGTACTAGGATTTCTTCACAAGAATCAAGTAGTCTAGCATCCTTTAATTCATTCTGAAGAACTTCCTTTAGTATATATTGTCAGGCAGATCTGATACCAACAAATTGTCAGTTTTTGTTTACTGCAAATGCATTCATTTTCCTTCATCTTTGGGACATTTATAATGGGTATTTTGAAGACATTTTTTGTAAAATTTGTTATCTAGTCATTTCCACAGGCAGTTTGCATGACCTTGAATTTTTTTCATGTTGTATAGGAGTATTTTTTTATTTCTTGCATGTCTCATAATTTTTTGTTGGAAACTGGGCATTTAAAATAATATATTCTGGCAATTTTGGGTATTGGTCCCTCCCTCTAACCAGGGATGATTATTTTAGAGGATTATATTTAGTGACTGGTTTATTTTAATGATATCTATTCCTCCCCCTCCCCAACTCCAACAAATTCAGTGCTAAAGCTCTGATGTTTTTCAAAGAGGCCCAACTTGTATATACCCACAGTCATCTTGAGACAACAATGGCATTAACTCACTTTCACTTTTCCCAGTTTTCAGATTCCACTAACTATTAACTGATTACTCTAGGGTTTCCAACAATGCCCTGGGACATAAATTGTACTGCACCTAATCCAATCAAAGTATGTCTCCTTTGGAAGGATAGTCTCTGAGGTCTGTGATATTTGTTCTGATGCCAGGGGGTAGCCTCCCTCTTATTCCATGGTTGTCTCATATAAACTTGCCCGCCTAGTCTAGCAGTCTAAACTATGTTTCCATATAATCCATGAATCTCCTACTAAATGCCCGTGACTTAAACCTTCACTTGTTTTTGACAGTGACCTTCTTTTTGAACATTTCCATGCTCTGCTGAAAATGAAGTCAGTCCCTTGGGGAAAAGATCAAAATTGTCTATTTTACAGCCAATTTTCCCTGCATGCAAAATCTCTTGAGCCAGGGTTCTAGAGCTATGGGATGGACACAGTGACAAGCTTCTCTCCAAGTCATTCCCCTGCTATAATGAGGGTGGTCACTGAAGGGTGGTGGCACCCACATGAAGACCCATTTGCTTGACTGTCCTAGTATGAAATGACCATCTCATGAGCTGAGGTGAGGGCAGTCAGGGTTCCAGTATTCTTAGCATGTTGCATTCAAGATAGGACCTTCTATAAATGTGGGGGGGGGGTGAGAAAAGAGAGTCACCCCTCTTAACAATGCTTATTTGGAATTAGCCTCAGTAATAGGCAACCAGGGCAAGAATTGGAAATGCTGTAGTTTGTCTCTCAGGAAGTGTCCTTCTACTAATAGTTTGGGCATGGGAACCCTCTCTGCAACAATCTGGTGTCACTACCTCACTGAGTTGGAAAGGGAGGAAGGGAGTAGTAATACCATATACTCTTGACATTACCAATTCTTTTTGGTGAATTTAAAAAAAATATGTTTCTTCATATGCTGTTTGCCTTTAGGATCATTTACAGAGGCTTCACATACTTGTTTTAACAATACTTTTCACCAATTTCACTGTGGAGCAGGCCAGTGATTAGAAGTTAATTTCCCTTCTTCATCTTTCAAGGCTAGTTTTGTTGGACATAGAATTCTTGGTTGACTATATTCATTTTTAAGTGACTTAAATATTTCTTTCTGCCTTCTATCTTCATCTCAGGCATCCATAAAAATATCATAGACTGGGTGGCATTAATAGCAGAAATTAATTTTTTCATAGTTCTGGAGGCTGGAAAATTCCTGTTTTGCTAAGAGTCTTTAAAATTAGATCATAAATATGTATTGAAATTTATCACTTCTATTTTTATTATCTATGGAAATGGTCACTTAAATGTAATGAATGATTCAGAGTTTCCTATGTCAAATTACACTTATGTTGCTGAAGTAAGTCCAATTTAGTCAAGATGTATGATCTTTTTATATATCACAAGATTAGATTTGCTGATATTTTTTATTTAGGATTTTTTTGCATTTATGTTCAATATTATAATTGGCTTGTTATTTTCCTTTCTCATATAGAAGTGTGCTTGTAATGGGATTATTTATTCCTTGAAAGTTTAGCAAAACTTTGCTTTTAAGTCATGTGGGGGCGTGCTTTGTGTTTGTGTGAGGAGGGAGGGGGGAGTTTAAAACTACTGATATAATTTAGTAATTTAGAAATATTCAAAATTTTTTCCCTTGAATTAATTTTTTAACTTTTTTTGTCCATTCTAAGCTTTCCAATTTAATTGCAAAATCTTGTGTGAAGTATTCTTTTTCTTTTAAATTTGTTTCATTTTAGCTTCATCACCATTTTATACCAAAATTTACTTTAGCATTTTCTCTTCTTTCATGATCATGCTTAATATTTATCCATTTGATTAGTTTCAATCAAAAAAATCAGCCTTTCAAAAAACTACAATAAAAAAACATTCTTAACCTATGTCAGTTTTTTTTTTTCTCCTATCTTTGCTATATATTTTGCTAAGTCCTGCTATTATTTTGGAATATCTTTCTTTTTACTTTTTCTGTGATGGGGTCTTAGAGCATAACTCCTATGAAGGCTTTTGGTTTCCTTCTAAGTAATATTTTAGCAGCATCCTCAAATTTCAAATATGGGAACATTTGCTATTTATTCAAAGATTTTAGAAGAATTTCCTCTATAATTTCCTTTTTGAATGTACTGACATCTTAAATTACAAAATGAATGGGTATTTAAAAATATTTTTTTTATTCTTGATTTCTAGCATTTTGGTTCTAAGTTTAGAAACATTGTATGGTACTTATTCTTTATAATTCTTGAAGTTCACTTTATGGTCTAACATCTTTTCAATTTATTTACTTGAGAAATATTACTTCATAATTTCTCTTTCTGAGTATATTTTGTTTTATTTATAATTATATTTAAAAATTTTTATTATATACATATATATATAAAACATCATTGTGTACCCTGGGGTTCTCCATTTCCTTAACACTCGTTAACCATCTTAATCTTTTGTGCCCTCTGCCTCCTTCATTTTCTTCCTCCTCCCCCTCTCTCATTCTGTGGTTCAATTCTGTTGGTTGTTTCAATTTTTTTTATTCGTTTTTTCCTATATCCTTCATATAAGCGAGACTATCCCATATTTCTCTCTTTCTTGCTGGCTTATTCTGCTAATATGATTCCTTCTAGTTCCATTCATGTTGCTTCAAGTGACATGTTTATCTTCTTTGATAGATGCATAATATTCCATCATGTACATATACCACATTTTTTTTCAGCCATTCATCAGTTTGGGGGCTTTTGGGTTGTTTCCATATCTTGGCAATTGTGTACAGTGCTGCAATAAATATGCACATGTGGTGTCCTTTTTAATTAGCATTTCATGTCCTTTGGGTAGATTCCCAGCAGTGGGATTGCTGCGTGGAGTGGCAATTCCACTTTCAATTGTTTGAGGGTCCTCCACATTGTCATCCATAGTGGCTGGACCAGTTTGTACTCCCACCAGTAGTGTAAGAGAGTTCCTTTTTCTCCACATCCACTTGTTGCCTGTTTTTTTTTTTTCTTTTCTTTTTTTTTTTTTTTTTTAATATGGGCCATTCTTACTGGCGAAAGATGGTACTTCACAATTTCTTATGGTATCAAGTTTGTTGTGTTGTTATACATATACAATTTTTTATTTATTACAATCTTAGAGTACACTTCATATTTCTTTTGATTCTTTTCACTTTATACATGTTAAAACTGTGTTATTAAATGCAAACAATACCAAAATATTTAAGTCTTCCCTTTACCATTATGTATCTTTCCATAAACTACCATTATGTATTTTACCATTATGTATTTTTTTACCATTATGTATCCTTTGCCATTATTTATCCCTCCATAATCTACCATTATGAAATTTCCCTTTACCACTCTCTCTAATAATGTCATAAAACTATGCTATAAATAATAATTATAATCTAGACACTGCAACTTTCATTTATTTTTTTTCTTCCCTTTTTCTTTATTTATATATAAATTTCACAACTTTGTAATCTCAAGGGTTTGCCTCCCCCCCCTCCCTTCCCCCCCTTTCCTTCCTGTTTATAGTTGTGCACTTCATTTTGGTGCTTCGCTTGTTTTGACTTTCCTCAAGGCTTTTATTTATTTTATTTTTTTCACTATATCCCATACATTAGTGAAACCACCTAATACACATCTTTATCTTTAGTCTTGAGGCACGCCACACACCTTTATCTTTAGTCTCGAGGCATGTCACATACCTTTATCTTTAGTCTTGAGGCATGCCACATATATATAAAGCATAGCTATACTGAAAATCAAGCAATTTTAACTTAGTTTTATTGATTTGTTTGTGATCATTAATATATGTGAATTTAACACTACTCTTTATTTTTCCTGTACCTGTCCTATTTGTATTTTTCTCCTTTCTTGATTTTTAAGAGTTGATTTATCTAATTAGTTTTTTCCAATAATTTCTCATTTCTAAATGTTTTATTTTTCTACCATGACTGATTCTTTCGTGTTTTATTGTTTACTTATTTTTCATGGCAATTTAGAATTTTAAAGCTATTCAGTATATTATTTCTTTATATTTGATAATTCTTTTCTTTGAAGTTCTTGGGTTCAGCTTCTGTTTCTGCCAATTCTCATCTATTGCCTGGTTGATCTTAGATAATGAGCTTCTATTTGGTTAATCTGAACTGAAGTTACTTTTCTAGTAAGGGCTTGAAGACTTTTATTCACTTCTTCCAGGAAAGAAAGCTTTGTTTGTTTGTGTGTGCATATGTGTCCCCATTTGTTTTCTGTCTTGGTGATTTCCCTTTGCTCCTGAGAGTGCAGCAATATGTCTTTTTAATTTGGAAAGGAATGAAACAGCTACTAATTTATTTAATACTTTATTTTACTAGCATTTATCATAGAATTCCAAAACTTTTGAGCTGGACCTCAATTTAGTTCACACAGAATTATGTAACAGGAGTATTTTTCTCGATTGCCACAGATTCAATCTTTAAATGAGTAATTGCTCTGAACCAAGAAGTTTTGGCTAATCTGTAGGGACATAAGAACAATTTTTATTTATGAAGTAACTGGTTCTGAAACAAGTTGCTTTGTAGCAGGAAGATTCTTCCATAAGTGAAACCTTACCCATATCTGTAAATGGGGGCAAGTTTTTAACACTTAGATAAAATTAAATTTTCAAGACTGGACACTACATATGTGAGAAATTACAGAAATAAGCTGAATTTCTTCTACAATAAGTGAAATTCACACACAAAAACACAAAAAAAGTGGTTATTCACTTTGTGGAAAGATTGTCAGTAGAGGCTTTTGGTTGCTAAGTACATCAAAAGCACCATTTGTAAATGTTCATTTCTGAACAGAAAAATTAAAAATGAGGCCAAATCATTTTTGGGTAGCTATTGGAGATCAAATTCAACTAAGATAAACTATCAGGAATAGCTGCTGATATTGGTCAGAGAAAATAGAATTTAACTGAAGAAAACACTTTGTAAACTTCCTAGGAAACGCAATTAGTATATTTTACCACAGACAGTTTTACAAACAAGGGTTTACTTGTTTTGGCTAGCCCTACCTTATTTTTTGGTCAGTTGCCTTTTATTTTCCTCCAGCAATGATTTTGAACCTTTTCTTCTCCCACTCTCAGCCAAGACTTTTTTCTTTCCTGTTGCTCTCAACAGAGGACATTGACTGTTATTTTTTTAAAAGACATACATAGCACCAGAAGAGAACTTCCACACTCATGTCATCAGAGCTCTATCCACCCACTGCTATCTATCTTTTTCTCCCAAGATTAAAAGACCAGCTGCCCCACCCCTCCCTGCTTCCCCCTCCCCCCCACCTCTTCAATCATTTCTGTTCATCTTGTTATTTCCAGAAACATTTGAAAAATGTTTAGGCCCAAACCACAGGGAAACAATAACCAGCACTTCTTCTACCCCCGATATCTTTTCAGTTATCAGTCCCTGCCCTCTACCTCTTTCCCACTGCACAGCCAGATCTCAAAAGAATTGTCCAGATTTAGTCTTGTTTCCTTTCTTCTTTTGCATTTCCAGTCTTCACTTTACCATGAACTTGCCACTGAAATTTTCACCATAATCTTTCCATATTGTGAAATACAATGGACATGTATTGGTCTTTTCCCAACTGAGTTATCCACAGCATTCAACATGCAGTGTATTGCATACAAGTGTACATGCACTCACACTTACACACTTCTTTAGTACTTATTTTAAAATTTCAATTTATTATAAAATTTCAGTAACAATTGCAGTGTTAAATTGAATGTAATTGTAATTCTCTTAGAACCATTTTATTTACTGTAAGATCACTACTTACACAATTAATTACCTTGCATAATTAAGTATAATTAATTACTTTTACAATTAAGAGTAATAGTAACTACTATTCATTATTAGTACTCTCTATTTTTTAGTGTATATTAATCTTTATTTCTACTTTATATTTTAATTAAGACCTTAAATCGATTAAGAGCACTATATATAGGTGGGTTATATTATTTCTGAATTTCATTTTAGACCAGTAAGAAGGCATTTTCAATTATGTGTTAGAAGAAGTTGGTACTGTTCTGGTAGGATTGAGTTTCTCCTGTGGTGCAAACTTGTCCTTGTAAAGAGATCAGGGAAAGGACCCAGTGCAAGAAGCTACACTTCCAAGGTCTCGCTTCATAGATTTTGGAAAAGATTAAACTTGTTAAATAAAGGAATGATCGTTCTTTAAATAATATGTTATTCCAATTACTACTTAGTTCTTATGCGAGCTACCTGAAAAATGGATTTTTTTAAATCTATTTTATCACTTTTTTACAAACTTTTTTTTTTTTTTTGAGTCTAGGTGTTGCTATTTTTGCCCATGGAACTGCAGGCTCTTGTTGCCTGGGACCACAGACTCAAGCAATCCCCAGCCTTAGCTTCCCAGGTAGCTGGGATTACAGGCACGCACCATGATGCCCAGCTATTTTTTTGGAACTAGGTCTCACTACAGGCCCCAGGGGGGACTCGAACCGCGATCCCTAGCCCCGGCTGCTTCATAGGCTGAAGCTTACAGGCATGAGCCACTGTGTCCAGCCTACTTTTTTATAAACTTAGCTCTCCCAGCATTATTTGTGGGAGGACACACCAGAAAACAAACCTGCAAGCATAAGACTTTTTCCTATTGACAATTATTTGTAGCAAACTTATTTTTAGACCAGGATCCTTTGGAAAATCCTTATCATGGACTCAAAGTGGCAAGGTCCTCTTTAGGTTATTGTTCCCAAAAAATGGTTTTTAACTACAGGCTGCTTTCCGCACATGGCTTTCTTCTACCCCTCCCTAACACAATTTTGGCTTCAGAGAAAAAACCACATCATGTTAGGTGGGTGGTCTCTGAAGAGTTCCTGTTTTCTGATGGCCTCAGGGCCCATGTAGGGGAAAGCACGGGGCATCTTGCAGGGCACAAGCAGACTGGAGCACTTCCTTACCATGCCTTTGAGAACAAGGGGACAGCAGTGGCATGGGAAGCATGCAGAGGCATCTCTCGCAGGGCATCCTGAAGATGAATGGCAAGGGGAGGTCTGTGCGCTCTGGCTTGTGGACTGTGGATTAGAGCACAGCAGAGAAAAGGAAGCCCTCTGAGCCCTTATTATTTGGAGTGTCGGGAAGTACTCCATTGGTCACCGGGGAGCTTATTAGCCAAGTGTAGTCTTGGCCTCAGAACCTGTATTTGAACATGGTTCCTGTATGACTCAGGCATACATTATACTTTGAGAAGCCCTGCTACTCTAACACTGTGGTTTACAGAACATGGTGAGGACACTGCTATCTCCAGGAGGCCTTCCTGCCCCTTCTTGGGCCTCTAATGCTTCTTTCACACTGTGACCCCTTGTTACTTGGATCTTGCTGGTGTCCTGACTGGCCTGTCATTGCAGGCCTATTATTCCCTGGAGGGGGCTCCTGCCCAGATCTGCCCAGGCTCACCTGCACACAAGCTCCATTCAGCTCATGGAGACATACCTGACTGAATGGGTGGCTGATTGACATGGCAGAAACAAAAGCTTGAACTCCAGAGAAGGTTTGTTTATTTTTGCTGCTACTCAGACAAGCTGTACAAGGTAAAAACAAAAATACGCAGGCTTTTTCAATGGCATAGGTTTTAAACATCCACCTCCAATTGTGGCATTTAGGATTTCCAGAGCATGTTTGTTCAGGCACTTTAGTACCAGAGGCACATAGAATCTACCAGGCTGTAAGGAGTAACTTGTTCTCTTGAGGGCGTTGTAGTTGGCTGCCTGGTGAGATAGGGAAGAGCGGCAGTGGACACCACATCAAGGCCAAGCACACGGTTCACCCTGCCCTGCTGATTGTCCTGTTGGGGGGAAGCTGGGCCTCTGCTGTACCTATTCCCTCTAGCATCCCACTGGGAGGGGATCCCCCAGGAGGACTTGCAGCAGGAAGCTGTTGGAGCAGGGGAGGGAGTGCTGGACTTTGCTTTGGGTCAGATCTTTGGTATAGGGCACCAACCACAGAGGTCAGAGAAGGGGGTAGCTAGTACTGATTGGGGTTGGCTCCTTTGGCAGGTCCCAGGTGTCGTGTTCAACAGGAAACTGATGGCTCCTTATTTTGCCAAGCAAATGCTAAAATCGCTGCTTCTCCCACATCCTATTCAGAAGCCTCTTTGAGGGCCATGGCTGCCACTCCATCAGGGCCAATTTAGGAGACACGCTTCTGCCGCTGCGTGTTGAACGGCAGATGGAAAACATGCAGGAAGCAGGCTGCTTCGCCCGCACTGCCTTCCCTCCATCACTCACTGGCCTAATGAGATATTCTTGCACTCAGCTTTTCCCCCTTTTCACTAACAGACCCTAATACGCTTCACAGACATGAGCTCATGAAGCTTTGCTGCGAGAGGCAGGGATCCTCTTTTTCTAGCACTATCTGACTAGTCTCTGCCAATTTGACTCTCTTTTTTTCCACCAGAAAATGCCCTCTGGCTGGCAGCCCTGAGAAATTTAAATGTGATCATCATCCCCATGTGCATCTCACTGAGGTCTTCCAACAAACTCTTGGCCCCTATGTGTTCAAAGGTGCTTTTTCTGACAGAGATAATAGATACCCTGGGTTCTTCCAGAGGCTGGGGGCTCAGCCCAGAACAGCTGTTTCTCTACAAGGGAAGTGAGAACAGTGTCACGTGAGTCAGCGAGGAGTGACATCTGTCATGAGGACATGCGTCTTGCTGCCCTGGCTGGGTTTGGCTGCTTGTGCTTTGGTGAAGCAGTGTTTCATGTTTGTAGCTTGGGCAGAAGAGACCACTCCCAGCTATTTTGAAATGGGACCCTCCATTAGGAGGAACTTGGAGCCTGTGTGGTTTCCTGGATGTTGCCAGGCAATTCTCTACCCAGCAACAGTAGAGGACAGTGGATGAGGCCCTGGTGTTCCCCTATAGTACCATTTAATGATGACCAGTAGTCCTCAGCCTCCTATGCATGGTCCCTAGAAGGCTTGGCTGTGAGGCTGAGCATGCGCTATCTATCCTCTCCCCACTGGATTGACTTTTAGAGGGTCTGTTCTAGGCTTTCCTGGAAGACATTCAAACTAATGGGCTAAAAGGTGAGAAGGCACAGTGGTTTAGAGAACGATCATCACCAACTTAAAGGAGGGAAGGAAATTACACTTGTTCTCCAGATGGGTTCATTAGTGTTTCCGACAAGGAGGTGATTTCACACTCCTGCAGGAAGATCAATTTGCAGCTGCTGGGGTGACTTCTGACTTTCAGGAAAAAACCTCCCCAGCTTTGAGAAGATTAGGGGGAGCAGCTTCAGTGCCAACCCTCTATCTACCTCCACCCCCTGCATCTGCAAAAGACAGACCTTTGGTTTGCTCCCAGGGCACAGACATCAAGTTCACCCCCAGTGGGCCCTTGCCCCATTGGGCCTCCTGCAGGTGCCATAGGTGAATGATCACAGGCAGCAATTCAGCCCTGGGCTCCTGAACAGGCCTCCAGGCAAATGTGCTGTCTGTCTGTCATCTCAAAAGCCTTGGGAAAGTGGCAAAAGAGGAGTGGGGGCCACAAAAGGATCGAATCCACCAAGACATATGCCTCTGCCTTTTCTGTGCAAAAAATGTGTTGCCTCTGCAAACGAACCCATGGTGTGAGCTGATCTACTTCTAATGTCTGGCACTGGCTTTTAAATGTTCAAGTTGAAATCTTAGGGACTCAACCTTTTAGCTAAGTAAGTATAATTGCAAATTTTGTTATCTATATGAAATATATGTGAACATAAATACCGCACACAAATGTGTGTCATTCTGAGTATCACTGAATAAATTTGCGTCCCAACAACGCAGACCTCAAAACACTGGTGTGTACACAATCGCATTGTGGTGCATCTTCAGGAAAAGGAGCCCTGGTGGCCCCACCGGCTGCACTTGGCTTGCAGGGGTGGGTGCAGACGCCTCACACATGACTGGTCGTCTGGGCCAGGGCATGGCTCGCTGGCATTGTGAACTTGACGGCACTGTCCTTCTCCCAGCCCCTGCGGATCATGGTGAGTCTGCGGCTGAAGCAGGGTAAGAGGAACAGACTTTTGGCCAGGATGACCACACAGGGCACCAGTAGTGTGAGCGTGAAGGTGGGTGGCAGGTAGAACTTATAGCGGCTCTCCTCGAAGGCGCGGGTCCAGCCATAGGTGAGGGTGTGCAGGGTGCTCAGCACCAGGGCCACAAAGCCCATTGTGGACTGTGGAAGAAAAGAAGGCTGAAGTGAGGGCCAGCATGGTGACAGGTGACAGTGAGTCCACCAACAGCTGTATGCTGGCCTGACAGAGGGGCAGGGAGGGGGGCAGCAGGTAAGAGTCAGTGCTCTGGATTTATCAGTCCTCTCCTCATTATCTGTATGGTCATTTGTTAATTGCTTATTAAAATTTATTAACTGCTTATTGATCAAGAGAAATAATTCCTTACCCCAGTTTTCATATTTCATAGCTCAGGAAGGTAGGTCAGTTATAAACTTCTATGGAATGCAACTTACTGAAATTATTTTATGTTCCAAAATCACTTTGCATTCTGGAAAATACCCGTTTCCTCCTCTCAAAATGTTTTAGAAAATCATGTCTGTAGAAACCTCCACATGCCTTCTTTCTTTGGTAAGTCACAACAAACCTATAGCAAGATGCGATCCCAGAGGTACAACAAATGCTTCAGCAACATAAAATCACAGATACTCAGCCAGAGGACCACATAGCTGAGGTTCTATGGAAGTACTGGAGGCCACGTACCGAGATCCCTCCAGACTCTGCATGATCTTAATTTTACCTAGTAATAAGTCTCAGCAAAATGAGTGTAATGAGCCTACCCTGAGGATTGGTTGATTTATGAGGATTCATCAGAATCTCAGTGTTTTCCCCAAACTGTTAGTCATGCCTTCAGTGGCTACCAGAAGACTTTCAATAGCCCTAAGTTCAAGAAATTTAAAAACATTTCTCAATTTGGTGTATATTTTAATGTATATTATAGTAGCAAGAGTGCCAGCAGACCCAAATCATAATGCCACAGAAAAACTGTGACCTAAGATGAGGTCAGATAAAGAAGTAAATTGATTTTTAGTTGATATAAAGTCAAACATAAAGTAAGAAATTGAAAAGGCACGAGTTTCATACAGTGTGGGGACTGCTTGCAGGGCCCTGCAGACTGAATATTCTAACCTCGCACACAGAATCCAGGATTCAGGCAGATGTTCTCTGTGGCTGGCTGCCCCTCCTGCCCACACCCAGGTGGAAACCCTGCCAGGATGATGCCCCTCCCCAGAAGAACCCGGGCAGATGAACAGCACCTTACTCCACATGGAAATGGCCAGGCCATATTGCAATGGAGCCACTTGTGAGCCATGTGGCTGCTTGCAGCAGGGGCAGTTCCTCCATCACTACATGCACCATGGGAAAATGACTTTTTACAGGAATTGTGATGTGGAAATAGCTGGCAACGCCAACCTCTGGGAACCCTTTGTGTGTAAGATTCCATGTGGACTGCACACGAGACATTCCAGATCTACTGCTGGTGCCGGGCTCCCTGAAACTGCGACCTGCACAAAGCACTTCATCAACTGCAGCGAGAAGAGCAGGATTCCAGAAGCTAAAGTCAGAGATAGAGCAGTACTAAGGAGATGCTACATGCTCCTGACCCCCAGACCAGGCAGGCAAGATGGAGAGCAGGGGGCAGTCAGGGTTTGGGCTTCAAGGGAGGAGAGGGGACAGTTCTGATTGAATGCTGAAAGCAGTGAGGAGTGACCGAGAAACTGGGGGCAGGAGACCTGTGTTCATCATATAAGGAATGAAAATGGCAGCGACCCATGAACACATATGTATTTTCTCCGAGGAAGGTTCAGTGGCCTCAGGTGCTCTTCATAGGTTGGTTTTGTGCTTTCTCCAGAGAAGCTGTACTTGTGTCTTCTGGATTTCCTTCCAGCCTGGCTTGTCAGCATTGATCCAGGGGCTTGGCTGAGAGATGCTGTCTTGTTTGCATTCCCCTCAGACACATTTTTAAGTGGGGCTGATTCTGCCACAGTGTCTCCTTCTCCTACCTAATCAGGGTGGGGTGGTGGTGTTGCTTTGTCAGTAGCTCAGTCTGTGCCATTATGAACACCAGTATGGTAATAGTTTGTGGAAAGATGTGGCTGGGAAAAACTTCTTGTAATGCTTTTATTAAAAATAAATCTAATAAATGTTTTCTCATGGCTACACACTATAAGTATATAGATGTAGACAGATTTACTAGTACAATATGTCTGACCCCAAATAAAATACTAGTTACTGAAAGATCCTCAGGCTCTACCCTTCCTAGCCATTCTCAAGGCTCTGTGACTGCTTAAGGGAATTTTTCTCCCATCCTTAATAATTTCCTGGCTCAATGTACCCCATGGGGAAGAGCAACAGTTAGCTCTGTGCTATGTTTACTCATATGTTGTATTTAAGTGGTCAGCCCCTGAACAGAAGTCTCCTTGACCACGAGTCACATGTAGCCAAGTCACTGTCACTTCCAAACCTATCAAGAATTCCAAATCTCATAGAAACTTCTGAGTCATCCAACCATTTTCAAGTTCCGATCTTGATGTTTATTTTGAAAATGGGGATTAAAAAGATCCTTATCACTGAGAAAATTTACCTATAAACCATATCTGATAAGGGACTAATTTCCAGAATATATAAGGAATTCCTAACTAAAGGAACCCAATTCAAAAATAGGCAGAAGACTTGAATTGAAATTTTTCCAAGAAGACATGAATGACCTAGGAGCACACAGAGATATGCCAACATCACTAAGGAAATGCTAATTAAAATCACAGTGAGATACCACTCCACACTCACAAGGATGAATACTATCAAAACTCAGAAAATAACAAGTGTTGAGATAAGGAGAAATTGGATTCCTGTGTACTGTGAGAGGGAATGTAAAATGGTAGACTGCTATGGAGAATGATATGATGTCCTTTAATGAACTAAAAATACAATTACCGTGTGTTCCCAGCAATTCCACTTCTGGGTATTTACCCAAAAGAACTGAAAACAGTATCTTGAAGAGATACTTATACACAATGTTCACAGCAGCATTACTCACAACCGCTTGAATGTGGAGGCAACCCAAGTGGCATTTGATGGCTGAATGGATAATCAAAATGTGCTATTACATACAGTGAAATATTATTCAGACATTAAAAGGAAATACGTTCTGACACAACAAAGATGAACCTTGAGGACACTATGCTCAGTGAAATAAGCTAGTCACAAAAACATAAATATTATCTGATTCTACTTCTATGAAATATCTATATGAGACAGTTAAAATCACAGAGATAGAAAGTAGAACGGTGGTTGCTAGGGCTCGGGGAGGGGGCAGGAGAAGTAAAATGGGGGGAATATTGCTACATGGGTACAGAGTGAGTTTTGTATGATGAAAAGAGCTCTGGAGATGGATGGTTGTGATGGCTGCACTTTATGCCACTGAACCATATTGTGCACAAGTGGTAAAATGGTGACTATTGTTATGCATATTTTGACAAAATACAAAAAATTGAGGTGTAGGTAAGGTCCCTAGCACTGATTATAAGCAATAAATCCTTCCTTCCTTCTTGTAGTACTCATAGTTCTTCAGCCACCATATCACCCGTAAATAGTCACCAATTTCCCTTATGTTTCACCCCCTCCTGTTTTGCCTGCTTCCCCCTCTTTTGATGTGCACTTCAGTTCTATGGTCACCTGTTAGTCTTGGCTATTTTCTGTCCTTTTAGTTGATTATTACACATGTTAAACAGGATCATCCAGTATTTATCTTTTTCCTTCTAATTTCAGCTTGCATAATCCCTTCCATCTCCATCCATGTTGCTGTGAATGGGATGAGTTTGTCTTTTTTTGATTGCCGAATAATAATCCATTGTGTAAAGATACTGCAACTTAAATCATCTGTTTTGGGTCATTTGGGTTGTTCCCATATCTTAGCTACTGTAAATAGTGCTGCAAAAAACATAAGAGTGCAGGTTTCTTTTGAATTAGTGTCATTGTGTTTTTTGGGTTGATTATGGGAGTGGAATCACTGGATCATACGGTAGAACCATTTTTAGTGATCTGAGGAACCACCTCTGCACAGCTTTCCATCGTGGCTGGACTGCTTTACAATCACACTAGCAATGTAAGAAGATTCCTTTATCTTTACTTCCTCTCCAGAATTTGTTATTCCATTTTTTTTAAAATGTGGGCCATTCTCACTGGTAGTATCTCCTTGTGATTTTGATTTGCATTTCCTTAACACTTAGTGATGCAGAACATTTTTTCATATGCCTGTTGACCATTTGCATTTCTGCTTTGAAGAAGTTAAGCAACGCATTTTTAGCAAGACTGACAACTGTGTTGATTTTTTCCAATCAACTGCCCAGTTCCTACTCTTCGGATTTATGGGGCATTTGTTGAACTGGATAGGAAAAGGTTAGAAAGTATCTTTTATCTTTGAGATTTTATCAGCCTGAGACTATGGTTTTCAAATATGGCTACACCTTAAAAGTCTTCCGGAGGATAAGAAAAATATTAATGCCAGAAGTAGGGGAAGTTGATTCAGGTTGGCGCTCAGGCATTAGCAGCTTTTTTAAAAGTTCAGTGATGATGCCACTCTATAGCCAGTAATTTTAGAGACTCAAGTCTCTCTAGCTTTAGCTGAGCAGTGCTTTCAGGCTCCCCTGCCCAGGCTATTTGATTGGGGTGGACCTGGACCTGTTTGCTCCTTGAACAAAGACCCACTGAAGGACTTAGGACCACACTCTGCATCACAGGGCTTTCTCAAATGCTGCAGGAACCTCATCCTGGTGGCCTTGGGAAATCTTAGCATCTCCTCTGTGAGATATCTTTGAGTTTCAGTGTTTGACCCACATGGGCTACAGTTCCCACTCTGTATCAACAAGAGAGATGGATTATGCTCGGCATGTAGGACTTGTACAAGGAGGCTATTGAGAAGTTGCTCCTTTTCATATATACTCATTCTTTTGGTCCCACCTCCTATCTTTCCCATAGGCAACAGCTAGTTTTATGATATGTAAGCCTATTAGTAAAAAAAGAAACATGTCCTCGAGGTTCATTCATGTTGTAGCATGTGTCAGATATTCTTTCTTTTTATGGGTGAATAATATCCCACTGTATGGATCACCATGGGTACTCTGGTTCCATTGTGGAAGGACGGAGCAATGGACAACTGCTACTGAAGCTGGAGTCAGAGCTGGTCTCTTCCATTATTTCAGGCAGGTGGCTGGAGTGGGCAAGATCATAGGAAGTTCTTTCAACTTTGGAGTAGAAATGAAGTTCCAAGAGCTGAGTGCTAACTTGTGTAGGATAAGCTGTACCGAGTTGGGTATTTTGCAATCTAACAATGTTTAACTGACTTGGATAGGAGTAACTAGCACAAACAAAACCAAGTCAATGAAAACACCCAAATAAACAAAGGCCAGTTGAAAACCTTTGAAAACAGCTTTTAGAACAAAAGGGTAAATGTAAGCATAAATCACCTCAGTGGAATCAATACCCTGTTTTGATGGCTTTTAGGTACAAACACAACATCAGAACAGGCTCTCTGGGATCAATGTCTCCACAGCCAGCTTCTGAGTCTGGGTGACTGACTGCAGCCATGTTTGGCAAGACGAGAAATGGGATTTGGGCAGCACCTCCCTGTATCACAGTGCTAGCTTTTTGGGAGAGGACTGCAGATAGCTACTATTGATTATGTGCCCCTGTGGCCACAGGAGGTGAACACGGGCATAGTGAGAACATGCACTCAGCAGGTCCACTAAGTGCTGGTCTTGGGACTGTAAGTCTGCTGGCTCCACGACTTGTATCCCCCACCCTAGAGGTTGCTGCATACTGTACAACACACACCAAAGAGTCACCCTGATCCTTGCAGAAACAGACTTCCAGAGCCATCTCCAAGCTATCACTGGACTTGTAAGTCTATGAATTGTGGGATGTGCAGGGAGAGTCTGGATATATGTGTTCTCCAGGAGAGTCTCATGACTTTACACTGCTTTGAAGGCAACTCAGAGTAAGCCTCATTTTTACATCCCAGTCCACAACCAGGTACACCACATCTGTATATATGTAATTACCAAGTCAAAACATGTCTATTTTTACATGCAAAGCATTCTGGCATTTTTTTGGCCATTCTTGTTCTATTTCATTTTTAAAACAGCTGATTGTGACCCCGTAAGCTGATCTGATCCCTGCCAATGAGCGCCAACCACCGCTGGCCAGCACTGCCCACCCACTGGTGCCCAGGGAGGGGTGTCCTGGCCTCTCTTCTTGCCTGCTGCTCAACTCAGTCATGGGGTGGACAGCACAGTCAGGGGAAAATCAACTGTGATTGCACACTCTAAGAATAATACCAAGACTCTTAGTTTTTCCCCACATAAACCCCATCCACTGGCTCCCCACATCCTTGTATGGCACGCCTTCCATCTTACAAGGATGTAAAGTGAGGCTGTCCTGGTGAACCACCTTTGGTTACAGAGCAGGGGCACAGGAAGGAGGTGAGGATCTCCTCCAAATCACCCCCTCAGTGTACAGCATTTGCTTTCATGGACAGAGCGGGAGTATTTGCTTTCCACAGGTAAAACTCTCCTTTCTACCCAGCCCACCTCCTGGCCTCCCTCCCTCCTAGCACCCGCAGTAGCAGAAGGACTTTCTTATTTGTATTTTACTCTTGAATATGTAGAAAGCGCTGCCAAGGTCTCAGTCAGCCTTTTCTAACAAAATCAAATCCTCTGGCTTTCTTAGGCGGCCAGAGCCAGGGCTTGTAATCTATGACTGCTTAAGGGAGCAACTTTCTGGTGACAGGAGTAACCTGCAGCCTGTTTTAATTATGGAGAAACCATCCACCCTCGGACACGCCAGGCAGGAAGAGGAAAATCCTAGATTTGGTTGTGTGACACATGAGGATTAGTGGCAGATAAATAAAATTCTCTTTCTTCCCCTCTCACACCAGTGTGTCTCGGTGCTAAGCTCTCCTCCAGAAACCTTAGGAAATGAGCAGAGCCTGTGAGACACACTTTAACACACCATCACTCTGTTTTGCTCTAGGACGTGTAGGCGTCCCCAGTCAGGACAATTAATCGGGCTTACATAAGAGCCCTGCGCTGCCAGTGTCCTCTTTGAATCCCATATCGGGTCCTGCTGCAGAGAGGAGAGAGGCGGCAGATTTTTGTTACCAGTGGGGGTGGAGATGATCGCTGTTCCCTGCCCTACACAGTATCGATGGCAGAATCCAGTATGAGTCAGCACCCACCCAGGGGAAAGGATGAGTTAATCTGCCAACACGGGAGGCTGACCATGTACTCTGGGGAACAGCGGGAAATGCCAAAGCAATGTAAAAAAAGTTTCTTTCTAGCTGAACTTGCTCTGAAGCACAGCTCTGCCTGTCTTGTTTCCTATTGTATCCCGGGCCTCTCACAGTGCTTGGCCTGAACTAAATACTCAGTAAAGTTTATTGCATGAATAAATGCATAATAACCTCTTACCACTAATAGTTTTTCCCAAAGTATGTTCATGGTGCTTAGGAAGCTGTGATTGAGAAGAGGAGAGAGTAGGAAGAGAGTAGGAAAAGGAAGGTGCTAATGCTCAAGTAAGTCTGGTTAACAAGATTTTCTCACTGTAGATGTTATTAGAATCTTTGATGTGTTTCTTGGAGGAAGCAAATCTTTTCTCAGACTCATCTGACTGAAAATCTTCTTTCTCTGGGTTTTTCACAGGAGATGGTATCTGTAGGGAAATGCTGTGTTTTATGCCCCATAAACAGGTGATCCGAAGACTTAACCTCCCATCTTTGATGCATGACTCAAGGGGGGACAGAGACAAGCAGGGCTGGGCAGAGGAGGGTGGGGGTTGGGATGGGTGGCTGACTAGGCCCACTGACTTCCCCTGACCAGTGAGCTGCCCAACAGCTGCACATCAGGGAATTTTGTTTGGGGAGCTCAAGAATTACAGAAACTGAGAATGTTCAGTGTGTTTTTAATGTTCTGTTGTTTAATTTTCCCACATGCCTATAGCTGACTTCTGCACAGCTTATCCCAGACTTCCGCACGGCAGAGGAACAGTCCTACTATAAAGATTAAGAAAGCCGAGGTAATGCTTAGGAAGGTACTTGCACAGGGGGCCAGGTCAAGCTGTGGCTCAACAGCGGAAGCAGACCTACTCACCTGAACGAAGCTGAATTCCTTCCAGTTGAGAGAGTTTGCAATGGAAGGCAGTGAGGTGACAGCCAGCAGGGACAGTGTGCCAAGGGCCAGCACTCCCAAGGAGAGGTAGATCTCCATTCGCCAGACCTCCTCCTCAATCCAGAGGTGACTCTTGTTGGCCAAGACCTGATGTGGATGGAAGGGAAACATGGACACTGTGGCAAAGGTCAGGGTCCCAGATGTGGACGAGCAAGGACTTTTGGACACAAGAGACAGTCAGGGTTAACATTTTTCCCATGCCGTTCCTGGTTCTGTTCTAAGTGTTTTTCAGGTGTCAGCTCACACAGTCCTCATGACAAACCTAAGAGGTAGAGAACACTATTGCCCCCATTTTACAAATTAAACCTAAAAATCAAATCATGTTCTCATGGTCACACAGCCAGTGAATGGCAGAGCTGGGATCTGGGCACAGGTGATTTGACTCTGAAACTCAGACTCTTTCCCAGGGCTTTCAGAGATATGGTTGGGGACAGTCAACCAGTATGGTCATGTGAGTCCAGAGTAAGGAGTCAGACAAGTAAACAAGACTTACAGACTCTCAAACAAGGCCATGTCACATGGTTTTATGGTTCCCAAATCCTGAACTCAGTTCCCTTCAGCCACATGGACTCCTGCGTCTGCTGGTTGCCTCACTTTCAGCCTGTCCACACCTCCACCCCCTACCCTTTTCCTTCCTGATAACCCTGGCTGTACCCCAGCACTGGCTCTCTGCCAAGAAACACAAATACACACAGACATTAAACCTCGTAACATTTATCTGGTCCTATATTCCCAACCAGTTACCCAATTTTAGGTGTGGTTCTGGCTCAATCATTGCAGGCACAAGACTAATGTTCATTCACTGAACAAGCACTTAGGAGGCACGACCCTGAGCTGCAGAGAGCAAGGATACCTGCCCTCACAGAGCTCTGGGATTGCCCACTGATCCCCAGGGAGGCACAAATTGGGGAGCTGTTGGAGGCCCAGAGATTTCTACCCCTTCCTCCCCACCTAGAGTGTCTGTGGCAGAGTCCCCTCCTTGCCTGGGCAACACTCACAAGGAAGAACTTTTATCACAATTCTTCCATTAGAACCATCATTTTCAAATTAATCCTGGTAGCAGAGTTCCTGGAAGTCAAGGTGTTCTCTGAGAAGCACCATAAAATGCTGGTACTTTAATTCTCCCGGCAGAATAAGAAGTGATATTTCCACTAGGAAATGTGACAATGCTTTCGTAGGCAGGTTTCTGCTTCACAAAACAGAATGAATCATCTAGGTTTATAAGAAATTATTTCAGGAGAAAGAAAAGATAACCCAAGCCCAGTTACCTGAAATAATATTACAAATGAATCTCATTAGTGAGCACAAATAGTTGTAAAGCTTATAAAGGAAAGTTTAAAGGAACTGAGGAAATGCCGTTCATTGGCGTCTTTTTCTGCAATTTGTGAAATTTGTGAAAGAGATGACCTTTGTTCTATTGTAGTGTAGGCAGCCTCATTTTGATGCTCTTAAGTCACAAAAAGAGCAGGGTGGGAAGGCCCGGTTCTCAGCCTTATACTGTTGCCAGGCATGCCCTGGACAAATTCGGACCTGAACCTTTGTTTCTCTACCAAGAGATGGAGGAAGTCATGATTAAAACCCTGTGATTTTCCCCAGGCACCAAACTAATGTCAGTATTTGTAGAAAAGTATGGCCAGTATCACTCCGCAGAGGGCAGAGAGGGCTCCTGCGTAAGTGAGCCCAAGTCTTACTCACACCTTCGCAGTGCTGACAGCCGTGCTAAATAAGTCATCTCCTTGTTGCAAGTTGTTCTTCAAATATACTTCATTAGTCATTCCTTTCTGTATTTTGGTTAAGATCAGGCAGTTAATGTCGCAAGTCTGAGTTTGGATGATCACATCCACATGCTTGCCAGATGTCTTGGTTTTTTTCCTTTAATATTTCCACTTCAGAGATGCTGGGCAAGAGTGGGTTAGGCAAGGGAGGGATGGAGAGTGAGGAAATTTCCTGGGGATCTGGATTCCAGCATCTTAATCAGTTGGTGAGGTTCCTACTCATCCGACTGAAACACAGGGCTCCCCTTGACCACTATCACACATGGCGTAACTAAGTCACATTGCCAGGTTCCCTTTCCTTAGGAACTCACTGATGTTTAGAACTAATCAAACCAGACATTTCAAGAATGACAAGGAAAGACTTGTCAACAACAGATGAATTGGTGGCATTCATATGCTGAGCTGTAGGTTGTAGGTCAAAGGCTGAAGGATCTAGGGGCATTAACTTCTTTCTACAGACCAGGAGTGGGTGGGGGAGGGGTAGAAGAGAGGTGGATGTTAAACACCAGGCTAACCCAGAGCAGGATGTTGGGGAGGTAGGATATGGAAGGGGCAGCCTGGGATAGTGGGCAGAAGGGGTGTGCAGTACCAAGGACTGGAATCCCAGGATGACTAAAGGGAGACCCTGGGTGGAACCTTCCCTGGCCAGCAGCATACTTCTTTGCGGTGCAATTTCAAAGATGAAACATGTTTAGGGAACAAGTAGCATGTGCGTTGCACACAATAGGATTTTAATAAAATAAATGGCTAGTGTCATTCTTAATGGTAGGTTGGCAGTTAGATTAGTTTTTGCCCCAAGTCCTATATCTTTTAAGAGATGCCCGGTATTGGCATCATAGTGACCAATTTAATAGTCACTTAATGAACATATGCTGGGAATCTGTAATAGGAACCATGGATCTCAAAGGGTAGAAAACTTAGTCATAAAACTTTGAGTTGGGCCGAAGAAAGGCAAGCAAATGAGTGATTACCAAGTGTTGTATAAGAAAACCTATGGAAACATAGGCAAGGTACAACAGATTGCTGAGATGGGCACAGGGAATGACAGAGATAGGCTGGGGGCGCATGACAGAGATAGGGCTTTGAAGGAGAAATAGGAGTTTCTTAGGTTGTGGCAGGAGGAGTGTTCAGGTTGAAAGGCATGAACTCTGCCCGGAGGAAAATATGAGCCCAGAGTTTGATGTCACAGGAGTAGTGAGGGATGACGCTGGGGATAAAACATGGCTACAATGTGGTCTATCATATCCTGAGGACAGGGGCTAGTTACAAGAGTCTTTGAGCAGTGACATGATCAGATGTGGGTTTCAGCTAATTCACTTTGCCAACCTTGATTAGACTGGGGCAAAGGAGAGTAGAGAATAGTATGTGGGTTAAATATTACCTTTAATCTTGAAATGCATTTCTAGTGAACCACACAAACAAGTCAGATGTTAAAATATAAACATTAGGTATTGTTGGTAATAATACTGTCAGTGAAAGTGGTTTCAGAGTTTTTAGTCTATAATTAGGATACAACTCTGCTGCCAAATCTTTGGACTCCAAATCTCTGGGACTTAAAGCCTTAAAGAACTTCCGGTACCTAGGCTAACATGGTCTGGGAATGAACACTTCCCACCTGAAAGTGAGGAGGCTGAAGGCAGCTTCAGAAAGCTTTATATCAGTCACAATGGCCCCAGAGGTCTTGCCCTTTAAGGGCACAAAAAAAGATTTAAGGGCACAAAAAACAGCCTCAGATGCTCTCTTTCAGAACCTAAGGGCAGAGCTGACCCGGAGACTATCCAGCGTCTGTTGAAATACCTCATGCAACTGGTGCTGCTCTGCTCTGTGCTGACATCACCACCACCCCCCACTTCCATCTCTATCTGTCGCTGACTGACCCAAACACACCCATGTAGCCCTGGCTCTGCCCTCCAGAACTCAGCAGAGCAAGTTTAAGCCCCTTTGTGTGACAGGCGTTTCCTGTAGCTGAGAATGATCCTCTCCTGTGGGAGTGATGGTTGCCTGGCAACCTCCACTGGGACCAGCAACATTGAAGAGCTTTGAAATTCAGGAAAATTACCTTGCATGAGCCCCTTTGCACCCTGGTATTTGCATCATGGCAAAACTGGGTCAACAGAATATCAAGGAGAGCCTCAATAGGGCCAGAAAGAACCAACCTATAAGGCAGTCAGAGCCTGGTGGAAGGGAGGGTGCTGACAGTTGCTCAAAGGTCTGGGTGGAAGGGGGGGATACCTTTTTCCCACTCACTGCCTGGAGTGCCTGCCACCTAGATCTGCTGCCTCTGAAGCAACGACACTTACCAAAGAGCCACACCGAGGCCCCTGCCAAGTAGGCTGGTGTCTTTTAGAAGGAAATATCAAAGGGCACCAAAAACAGTATTGGGAGGGACCTTGGTCTACACATTAGGGTCCTGAGCACAGCAGTGAGGTTCAGACTTGCTCCAGATGAAGGTCTTTGTTCCAACTATGACGTGCAGGACATGCGGCCAGAGCTCTGGTCTTCTCACCCCTGTAGTGCCTCACATAAGCTACAGTCTGGGACAGGAGCAGGGGTCAGTGGATGAATGAGTGAATGACCTGAGGTCTGGGATCATGTAGTGAACTCTCCATTTGCACTGTTTCCCTGCAGAAAGCAGCACAGATAAGAGCGGGGCTCTGGAACTCAATGGTTGGATCTGAGTCCCAGCCTGTCACTTAACTAGCTGTGTTACTTAAACGCTCTGTACCTCAGCTTTCTCCTCTGTAAAAGAAAAGCAGTACAGATGCCACCTTATAGGGATAAGAGAAAGGTTAAATGAATTCACACTGAGTAAGTAAAGCTCTTAGAACGGTCCCTAGAACTCAACAAGCTCTATCTTAAGGGTTTATGACCATTATTTTTCCCCTTTCATTTCTAGCAGGCTTTCTGCTTCTTCACCTCAAGTCTGGGGTTCTTATCCCTTTCTCTTACAAAAGCCTAAGCCTACAGATTTAACAGCACCAGGTGCTCACAGGTGGGGAAGAACAAGAACATTTGACAAGTTAACTGCAGAGAAACAGGAGCATTGAGGGAGCAGGGGCTGAGTTCCCAGGCTGCAGCCCCCCCTTTCCCCTCACCTCCAGCCTCCTGGTCCTTCTCTGGGAGGTAGTGTGGACTCTGAGAGGACAACTATGTGGTGGGAGTATATGATCTCAAAAAGGGACTGCGGGGTCACCTCTCTGGAGCAAGGAAGGAGTGTCTCACTGGCATCTGGGCAAAGCCTGGCTAGTGTTGGAGTGGGCAGGTCCCAGGTAACAGCCCAAGGCTTGGGCTAGCATCAACCAGGTAGGGGAGAATAAAGAAAGGCAGCACTGTTGCAGATATGATTCTGGCACTTAGATACAGGTCCTGTGAGCTTAAAAATGAGGGAACATCAGGGGCCTGTTTTTGTGGGTACAGGTGCCAGCTGATGCTTATGTGCCCTCTGGCTTGGCCAGAAGACCCTCCATTTCCAGGGACTTTGCTGGCAAGAACACCATATGGGATTCCTAACTGAGTGGTCACAGTTCCCTATCTCACTCCTATATCATGCAGCCTTCCCATCTTTTCTAATAGCACCTTTATCTTTCTGGTGGATGGGTCCTCAGTCACCACCCACCACACTCCAAGTCCCCAGGGTGTCTGTGTTCTCTGGTTTCAGGTATTATAGGGGGCACCTACCCCCCTGGGTGCCATTGTCTCTTGCTTTAGGATTGTTAATGTTATTAAGTGCTGGGTAAGATTTTAATTAACATACAGGCCTGACAGGGCTTCCTACCTCAAGAGTTCTCTTAGCAGAAAATAAGGATATATAAAAAGGGTTAGAACGAAAAAAGGGATTCTGCCATTTGTGGACGAGCATTTTTGGTCAGAGATTTTGGAGGATGAAGATGTGAGCCATGTGGCCAAGGCCTGGGGCCTGCAGCCTTTGGCTGGCCCAGGCTAGGAGTGTGTCTGTTAAAAAAAAAAGTTAAAGAGTTTAGAGATTAAAACTCCGTGTTAGAGTTTGTTTTACTGAGTTTGACTTGTGTCTGGAAGAGGCCATGCTAAAGTCAGGCCTGAAAAGAAAGTGAACTCCGGTACTATAAAGCTTTTTTCTACTACCTGGAGGAGGACAAGGAGAAGACAGCATGGAAGAGTTGGAGCATGCCAAAGGAGCATGCCAAAAAAAGATGTCTTCAAGCACGTGGAGACTCTGACTGACTGATCTTGGTAAAATGATCAGGACTGAGAGACTAAAGATTTTTAGACAATCTGGGAAAAAGACTTTAAACAATGTTTAAAAAAAAGTTTTAAACAATGCTAAAGTGATAGGGCATGTCACCCCCCCACCCCCAATTGTCTCCTGTTTAAGATTGCAGATTTCAAGGACAGGTATGCTAAAATGTGGAATTTCCCTTCAGGGAGATGCAAGAGGTTAGGAAGAAGTGAAAGTTTTTTTTTCTTTGTAATGTAATAATTCAGGAGCTGTTCCTGGAAGATGGGAGAACAGAATATATAAAGAGGTTTGAAACAAAGGGAGAAGGAGAGGAAAAGAGAAAGATGGGAATGGAGATGGAGATTCAGGTTTGGTTTCGGCCATTTTGTAAGATGGAGATGTGAACCATGTGAGCTTGGCCATGGGTGGCCAAGGCCTGGGGCTGCCTCTGGCTGGCCCGGGCTAGCCGCATGTGTGCTAAAGGCAGTTAAAAAGTTTGCAGATTTGAACTCCATGTTGGAGTTTGTTTTGCTGAGTTTGAATTGTGTCTGGAAGAGGCCATGCAAAAGTTAGGCCTGAGAAGAAAATGAACTTTGCTGGGTCCGATACCAAGAAGTTCCTTCAATGACCTGGAGGACAAGGAGAAGACAGCATGGAAGACAAGGAGGAGCACGCCAAAGGAGCACGCCAAAAGAAGATGTCTTCAAACACATGGAAATGAACACTAACTGACTGATTTTGGTGAGATGATCAGGACTGAAAGACTGAAGATTTTTGGGCAATCTGGGAAAGGACTTTGGACAATGTTGAGAAAGGTTTTGGACAATGTTAAAGTAATTGGAGTTTTACTTACATTTTTGTAGTAATTAGGAAATCACTTTGTTAGAAATAAATTAGTCTGCACTGATAGTCTTGCTTTGACTTGGTATTTTGGTTGAGAAGGCTGGGGATGGTGGAAAGAACCCACGAGTTTAAAAGAGGGTAAATTGAGGCAAACTAGTCTAAAGTTTAAACTGTGTTTCTAAGTTTTTCTTTTCTGCAGTTTTGGAGCTGGGAGCTGAGAAGCAGCTGGCTGGCTTTTGCATATCATTGTTAAAGGTGAACAGTGAAAATGCTAATAAACAGTTTGTAGCCTACTTCCTAGGGAGAGAAGCAAGGATAGGTGTGTCCAGTTAAAGGTAAAGGCAATTGCTAATGTAAACTGTTTTGAGCTTGCTTGGGAGAGAGAAGCAGGCCTGTATGTGTTTAAGTCAAGGCAAAAAGTATTATTCTTTTCACCCTCTTTCAAAAACAATGTAGAGTTTTACTTGCATGTTTCTTTTTACAGTAATTAAAAAATCACTTTGTTTAATAATGAACTATTCTACACTCTAAAAGTCTTGCTTTAGCTTAAGATTTTGGTGAAAAAGCTAGAGATGGTTAAAAAAAAACCCACAAAAGTCTAAAAGAAGGTAAATTGAGGCAAACTAGTCTAAAGTTTAAACTGTAGTTTCTAAGTTTTTCTTTTTTAGGTCTGAGAGAGGGGGAAAAAGCTAAAAAAAGATGGTAGCTGATTTTTGTACACCAATAATAAGTAAACAGTAAAGATGCTAACTAACTGCTTTAAATCTGCTTCCTAGGGAGAAGCAGGCCGAGGTGTTCCCAGTTCAAGTCAAAAAGTCTTTTTTTTTTCTTTTGACCCAGTTTCAGTATGTCTTTAGCACTCCCTGCCCCCTCTGCAGCTCCCGCCTCACTCCAAGTCCACATCACCTCTTGCCTGGTTTCCTGCTAGCCTCTGGCCCTCTATTGTCTGGCTCATTTACACCAAGTCTTAGGCCCTTCCTGGTCTGGTTTCAACCCCTGAGCTTTGGTTGAAACCTCACCTCCCAGCTCCAGCCTTCTTAAGGGGCTCCTTAAGGACTCCCCAAGCTTGTAACTCTCCCTGCAGGTCTCTGCTCTGGCTGCTGTCCTGCTAGCCATGTCTCACCCTCACCTCCTTCCATCTTTGCTTGCAAATCATCCACATATGACCCATTCAGCAAGGACTCCTACACCCCCATTTTCTCCCCTCCAAGATTTTTCTCCTTATCATTTAGTACTCTCTAAACACCCACATCACTTAATGCTTTGCTTGTCTCCCCCCAGTGGGGCTATGCCTGGAGCACAGGGATTTTCGTAGCCTGGCTACAGATCAAAATTGCAGACAGCAGGACATGGGCACTGCCCATTCAGAGCAGACCCACAGATTACAACTGGCAGCTGACAGGGCATGCTCCCCACCAGGTGAGTGAGGGCAGGTGAAGGGCATGCTTACCTGCTTGACGGCAAGGTTGACCATGTCGTAGCGGGAGGAGCGGCGCAGCGGCAAGCAGAAGCTGTAGATCCCGTGCAGGGCAGCACAGAAGAAGCTGAGGAGACCGATCTGCTTGCGGTGCTGCAGCCAGTGGTCCAGCCAGTCGGGAAAACGGCTGTATTTGGTGCCACGCCGCAGCTGCAGGGCAGCCGCCAGCACCCCTGGCAGGTAGACCAGTGACAGCAGTACGTAGGCCACACATGGCAGTGTGGTGTTGACCACTGACACTGGGAGCTTGTAGAACTTGTTTTTGCCCTCTTGCACATAAGGCTGCAGCACATCCCGGATGAAGTTGTATGCATAAAAGAAGACGAAGAGCCCAAGGGCCAGAAGGGCGGGCACCTTCCAGCCAGGAAGGAGGCGCAGGGGCATGGCCTCTATCTCTCGAGCGGAGGCCAGGGACCCCATGTCCACGGGCGTGAAGCCCATGGTGTGTATGATTGATGAGACAGTACGCTTAGCTTCTGGCTTGTCACTGCAGATGGGCACCTGGTATGGGCAAGGGATGAGGGAATGGCAGAGGAGAAAACCAGCTGGGGTCACAGGCTGCAGGCTTAGGCATGGCCTCAGAGAGTATGTCAAACCCTTCACTGAGCAGCTGGTAAACTGAGGCCCAGTGAGTTACCAATTAAGGGTGTGTCAGTCTCGTAGACCATTCCTTGTGGCCTCCCAGTCTCTGACCTGGCATGTCCAGTAGGCTCGCTACCCAGGGGGTTACCTGGTATCTTAAAACAACATTCTGCCCAGCTCATTGCCATCAGCTTCCATAAGCAGGATGACCAGGTAGGCAGCCCCAGTGGCCCTTGAAAAGGGGGCTTTGAAGACTGTAACCTGCCCTGGGGGGTTCACTCAGCAATTGGGCTTTGCATATGGCCCCAAATATCTAGCTAAAGCTGCAACTCTGTTCCTTAGTCCGGACATGTCCCTTTCATGAGGTCCCTAGGCCCCCCCTTTGGCCCACAAGCCTCCTCTAAGCCAGCCCCAGGTTAAAACCCGCTGCTCCCCACTATGCACTCCAGTGGAAGCACACTGGTGTCCTCAGATCCCCAAGTGCCCCAGGGCCTTGCTAACCCTGCCATGGTCAGTCTGACCCACCTACACTGATGCAGACTCAAGTACTAGGCTTCATACACACCACCCCTCAGCCTCACCACGAATCTGCAGGTTGGTGCACTGTCCTTACTTTTCAGATGAGATGACTGGGGCTAGTATAGGTTCTTGCTCCTTGTTCTTGACATCAAGAGGTGGGATTAGGCAAAGGCTAACCTAGAAATCTTCCCTGATCAGCTGCGGACTTGGTTCCCTCTGGATTCTGTTACCCAACACTGACCCATCGGTCTTGGCCTGTCCATGTACCCAAGTTCTAAGGTGCCACCTGCAAGGTAGGCAAGACCAGGTACCTGTGGGCTCTTACATAGCTGGCCCAGAGCCAGATAGGGGAGCGGTGCTGGGCCGACGGGTGTTCTCCCACATAGGTGGTGCCTGGCATCCTTTTTTCAGGCACATACAGGCTTCTTGGCCTCTGGTGCCAGGCATTTGTAAGAGCTCCTCCAGCCAAGAACTTTAGGCAGCTCTGGGCATCCTCTGGGGCCATTTCTACCCCTAGAAAACCCTTTTGAGCAACCTACTCAGTACCTAGAGGCCCTTGATGTAAAATGAGATAAAGTTTGGGAATTCTTCAGGGCCTGCATATAAACGTATTATTTTTCTCTTTCTGGGTCCAATTCTAAAATCAATGGCTTACCTCTTCTTGACTCCAGTAATAAAAAAAAGTCATCAATGTTTTTCTCTTTGCCACTAACAAATCAATAACATGGACTTGCTATTTGCTTGAACTGCATTCAAATCTCAGCCCATGGCTGTGGTCCTTGGTGTCACTAAGTTCATGATCTCTGGTTCTCAGTTTCCAGCTTTGTAAACAGAATTTTATGGTGATGTAAGGAGAGCTAAGAACACATGGGCTAGTATCATGAGGTCCTCACTGAGAGCTGTTTACAGCTACCCTCCCACCAGCACCTACCTGCCTGTTTCCATCCCTTGGGCCCGTCTGCAGGGTCCAGGCAGAGATGACATTGAAGGCCTTGACCACTGCGCAGGTGGGGAAGAGGGAAGCCAGGTACTCGGCATTAGACTCGTGGTGTTGGAGGTGCTCCTGCTCTGTAGGATTGCTCACATCCACCAGGATCTTGCCAGCTAACAGCCCACTGAGACCGCACAGTGAGGAGTAGTGCTCCCGGAACATGGCCACAAAGATGACCTCAGGGGAGCCCGCTGCTTCCTCCTGGAAAGTCATTTGTGCTGCTGAGGGGAACAGCCCAGCTGTGCGTTTTGGGTTGCGGCTCCCCACTACCACTCTGAAGCCAGACCCCACGAGGCGTGTGGCCAAGGAGCGGGCAAAGTCCCCACTGCCCAGAATGCCCACTTTGGGGGCCTCATTGGAGGCCTCAGCAAGGCTCCCATCACTGTCTACCAGGTGGTGGCTAATCAGTGGCTTGTCCATCTCTTCAGGCATCTTGATGACTAGAAGAAAAGACAGGAATCTGATTAGTGGAGAGCTCCCACTCTGCTTCTTCCATGACTTCCCTCTCTGGCCCCCTGTAACTAACTGCATGACAACCAAATACCCAGTCAAACATCTTCATCAATACTAACATTTACTATCATAGGGGGTATGGGACAATTGGGGGGAGATTCAGCCTTTTCCTGAGGAGGGTACAGATTCATTCCTGAGTGGGGAGAAAGGCCTCTGTTCCCACTCCTTGACTTTCCTGCTGTTTTATTTTTGGGGAGAAATTCAAATGATGAATATTGAGAAAGGATACAGAATTTTCATGATCAATGCTTTGTGGCACCATACTTCTTTTCAAAAAGATTATGCTTTGGAGGTGTGAGTATCTAGGAGCGACCACTTGACTCCAACCTCATCATTGCTGGGTGGTATTTTTGATCACCCAGAAGGAGAGACATGCTTTTTGCTGTAATACATTTTACATTTTGGAATGATATCTCTGATGTTCTTCCTTTTGTAGAAAATGAGCAGCTTGCAAGCAGGGAAACTTTATATTATTTAGCTTTGAATTTTATCATTTATTGCATGACCGGATGCAAAGCTGGTGTTCAAGTTGTTAAATGAATGATATTGAGATCCATTTTGAGAAAAGGACTGGGTTCTCTTTTACTGAGTCTGATACATGAGTGAGCATGGAGGAAATCTTTATTTGGGCCAGTCTATTTTTAGTCAACTTGATTGGGAAAGATTGTACTTTAATAGCCATCGACTTCTAACTGGTATTTGCTATTTCTATCTCCTTCAAGAATATAAACAATACATTACAGCAGTACCTGGGAGTTTGTCACCAATAGTAACCAATGTTATATAATATATTTATTGTGAAGGAATTATCTAAATAATATTCAATATCATCATTATTTAAAAATTATGATAGAAACACCAAATATATAAAGAAAATGTTAACAGTTCTAAAGGGAGAAATAAATAGTAATGCAATATCAGTTAGGGGCTTCAACTTTTAACCCACTTTTAACGATGCATAGACTATACAGCTACAAAATTAGCATAGTTACACAAGATTTAACTATATCTTAGACCAAGTGGATCTGAAAGATACACTAATATTCCATCCAATAGCAGAATACTCATTTTTCTCATGTGTGCATAGAACATTCTCTAGGACAGATTATCTGCTAGGTTTTAAAACATGTCTTAACAAATTTAAGGAGATTAAATCATATCAAGTATTTATTTTAAGCATGAAGGTATGACACTAGAAATCAGTAACGAGGAAAAGTGGAAAATTCACAAAATACGTGAATATTACACAACACATCCTTGAAAAACTGATGAACCAAAAAAGAAGCCAAAGTGAAACAAAAAGAAATCTCTATACAAGTGAAAAGGGAAACAACATACCAAAAGTTATAAGATACAGAAAAAACAGTTCTAAGAGGGAAACTTAGAGCTTTATACCTACATTAAGAAAAAAGTAGGAATGCAATCAACCCAACTTTACACTTCAAGGGAACAGAAAAAGAACAACAAACTGACTCCAAAATTAGTAGAAGGAAGAAAATAACAAAGACCAGAGCATAAATAAATGAAATAAAGGTTTAAAAAGAATCGAGAACTGTTTTTGGTTTTATTTAAAGACAAACAAAATTGACAAACCTTTAGTTGGACTAAGAAAATAAAAAGATGTAAGTAAAATAAAATATAATTTACAACTGACACCACAGACATAAAAAAATCATAAGAGACAATTATTGTACAATTATTACCAACATATTGTATTGGCCAGAAGAAATAAAAATTTCCTAAAAATATATGATTTACTAAAGACTAAGTCATTACAAAATAGAAAATCTGAACAGTCCAATAATTGAATTGAATTGAATCAGTAATTAAAAGTTTCCCAACAGAGTAAGCACAGAAATGGTTGACTTCACGAGTGAATTCTGCCAAATGTTTACAGATTTAATACTAAAACTTGTCTCCTCCAAAAAAGTTGAAGAAGGAATATTCTCAATCTCATGCTATGAGTTCAGAATTTCCCTGAAAACAAAGCCAGACAAAGATACTACATGAAAATAAAATTAACATTCCTGATGAAGAAAAATGTAAAAATCTTCAACAAATGCAAACAAATCAAATTCAATAACACAATAAAGGATCGTTCACCACCATGGTAAAGGATATTTTAATACCATGGTAAAAGATATTTTAATACCATAAATGAAATAGGACTTATTCCTGGGATGGAAGGATGCTTCAACATACACAAAGCAATAAATGTGATATGCCACATATATCAGAATGAAGAAAAATATCATGTGATGATTTCAATAGTTCCAGAAAAATCATTTGACAGAACTCAATACTTTTCATGATAAAAACTCTCAAAAAATTAGGTACAGAAAGAATGTACCTCAGCACAATAAAGTCCATATAGATAAAATCCTCATTTTACATCATACTCAATGGTAAAAAGCTGGAAAATTTCCTCGAAGATCAGGAACAAGACAAGGATGGTCACTTTCCCCCCATTTGTTCACTGTAATACTGAAAGTCTGAACCAGAACAATCAGACAAGAAAAGAAATAAAAACATCCAAACTGGAAGCAAAGAAGTAAAACCAACTTTTCAGGTGATAAATACGGTAAACATAAAAGAAGAATTAAAGGCAATTACTTATAGGAAATCCTAAAGATTACACCAAAAAGTATGATAGAATTAGTAAATGAATTCAGTGAAATTTTAGGATACAAACGCAATGTACAAAACTCAGTGTATTTCTATACACTTACAATGAACTATCCAAAAAAGAAATGAAAAGCAATCCCAACAATATCATTACAATATCATCAAAATGATTAAAATACTTAGGAATAAATTAAACCAAGAGAGTGAAAGACCGGTACACTGAAAACTGTGAAACTCTGATGAAAAAAATTGAAAAAGACACAAATGAATGAAATGATATTCTGTGTCCACAAATTGGAAGACTATAATTAAAATGTCTATATTACACAAAATGATCTATAGATCCAAAGTATTTGCTACCAAAATCCCACAGGCATCTGGGATATAAGCTAGAATCTTAAAGTTGATATAGAACCACAAAGGATCCTGAAGAGCTAAAGCAATCAGGTCCAACAACATAGCTGGAGGCACCACACTTGCAGATTTCAAATTATATTACAAAGTTAATAGTATGCAATGCAAACTCAAATTGATAAAGGTTTAAATGTAAGACCTGAAAGAGCATAACTCTTAGAGGAAAACATAGGGGGAAAAGCCCTTGACATTGACCTTGGCAAAGATTTCTGATTTGATAACAGAATCACAGGCAACAAAACCAAAAATAAATGGGATTACATAATAGTAAAAATCCTTTGCACAGCAAAGGAAACAACACAATAGAAAGGCAACCTATGGAATGGGAGAAAATGTTTGCCGACAACACAGCTGATAAGGAGTTAATATCCAAAATATTGGGAACTAGTACAAGAAGTAGCTAAAGAAACGAATTATGCAATAAAAATGGACAACAGCTAAAACACACTTCCAAAATGGCATACCAATGGCCAACAGGAATATGAAACAATGTTTAAATGTCATTAGGGAAGTGAAAATCAAAAAACCATGAGATATCACCTCATACCTTTTAAATTTAGCATAAACTTAAAAGATAATAAATGCTGGTAAAGACTTTTGTGCATTGTTGATGGAAATGTAAATTGGCACAGTCACTAGGGAAAATAGTATGGAAGCTCCTCTAAAAATGAGAATTATAGAACTACCATATTATTAAGTGTTCCCTTTTCTGGATATGCCTCCAATGGAAATGAAATCACTATCTGAAAGAGACTTCTGCTCCCCACACCCACTGCAGCATCATTCACAGCAGCCATGACCTAGAAACAGCATCAGGGCCCATTGGTGGATGAATGAATACAATGTGGTAGACACACACACATACACATGCACACTTAAAGAGTTTGTTCAGCCATTAGAAAAAAGGATGTCTCCCCTTTGCAACAGCATGGACTTGCCCGGAGAACATTATGCTAAGTGCAATAAATCAGACATAAAGACAAATACTGTATAATCTTACTTGCATGGATATATACACAATTAAAAAAATAAACTTAATTTAGCTCAATTAAAAAAAAACCAAACTCATAAAAGCAACATAGACTGGCCACTAGAGGCGGAGATGAGTGAAATGGAGAAATGTTGGTCAAAGGTTATAAATTCTCAGTTATAAATTCTGAAGAACTAATGGACAGCAATGGTGACTATTAATTATAATAATAACAATAATATTACACACTTTAAATTTATTGAGAGTAGACCTCATATGTTCTCACCATACCCACAAATGGTAACGATGTGATGGAATGGATATGTTAATTAACCTGAAAATGGTAATCATTTCATAAGGTATATGTACATCAAAATGTGCACCTTAGTATTTCATAGTATACACCTTATTAACTTGCCCAATTGTGACTGTGCACTTGCCACCCCCCTTTCTCCTTTTCCTAGTAAGCTTGTTCTTTAAAAATGAAAAAAAAAATTACACAGGTACACAGATTCTCAATCACAACTCAATAAACGTGGGGGTAAATTGAAAAATAAAAATTATTTTTATCTTAATATAGTAGATATTAGACCTTGTTATTTACTAATAAAGTAGGCTGTGTATTACTATTACACATCTTTTAAAAAATATATTGTAATAGCTATATCTCAGTACAACCTTTTCCTTTGCAACACTGTTATTTTATTCTATGCATGTAAGAGCCTCATGGTGAGTACAAGTCCAGCCTTCCAAGTGGAAGGGTTGCCCCACCCAGATTCAGTGGTCTGACAGGCTTTTAACACCCTCTTCCCACTTTGCACAGCAGACTCCTGGGACCCACTCAACTGGAGATGAGGAGGATGGTCTATGGTCTAATGCTAGGGACCAGAATGCTGTGGCCCAGCACCACCCTGAGCTGGCTGTGTACCCCTGGAGTGCCTGCATCTTTTGGGCTTGTTTCCACTTTTGTAACTTCTGCTCTGACATGACACAATGCAATCTCAAAAGGTCTTGACAAATGTGACCTGGAGATGTTCCAGGGCAGGAGCGGCAACTCCTGTTATGGGATGCCTGTTGTCTGCTGGACATGGCTCGAAGGCTTGTCTGGGAGTGAAGGCCATGTAGTCTTCAAAAGAACTTCTGCAGTTGCTTGAACTCAGATGCCTCTCTGAGCCTGTTTCCTCTTTGGTATGAGAGTAGAAAGGGAAGGAAGAGGAAAGGACACAGGTCCAGTGGCCTCTGCACTCTGAAGTTGATGGAGTCTTAGCTCCCTGACAGGGGATGGTGACCTGTTCAGAGATAGCCCAATGAGTGGCAGGGCTGAGAACACATTGGCTGAGAACAGAGGGTCAGCATGGAGGGCAACATGCTGACTGCCCACTCTGACAGTGGGAGGCACGTATGTGTCCACGTCTGTGAAGTCCAGGCCCTCTCTTGGTGTCTTGTACTTCTGCATGATTTCAAAGCATCACCCAGACTTTCTTACAGGATACCAGGAACCAGATGAGCTAAACCTCTTTGGGGCCATTTTTTATGGGGGACTCTCGCATGGAGAAGCTATGCCTGCATGGATATGCAAGCCCCAGCCTGGACCCAACTCTTCTCACCCCTGACTCAACCCTGTGCTCTGAAGGGACAGCACCTTCTTACAAAATGGGAGAGAGCAATTTGTGCCAGGTCATGGGAATATTTGCTTATACTGTTCTGGGCCACCCTCGCAGGAGCAGATGGACCTCCTAAAGGTGCCTGGAGAGCTAGCACGGAGCTGAGTGTCCACAGCGGGTCAGCCTGGGCCAAGAGCCAGCTCTAGAGTCAGACTGCCAGGGTTCTAATTCTGACTCTGCCACTTGCTAGCTATGTCACCTTGGGTCTGTCAGTGCCTCAGTTTCCTTAGCCACAAATTGAAGACTCAGTCAATATCTTCCTGATGGGACTGGTGGGAATAAATACACCATATGTGTAACACACTCAGAACAGAGCTCGCTCTGCATGCCTTAAGCACCCATCAGATACTGGGCAGTAATTATTAAGGAAATTCTGATCACCAGTACTGTACCAGCAGCAAGAAAAGGAAGGTTTCACCAGTTCTGGGAAAGAGGTGAGTCATGATGGGTTTTTTTCAGGTAACCCCAAGCTTTGGGTAAACCTCTTCCTGTGGTCAGTCATAGCTGGACAGACACACTAGAGAACCTCAGCCCTTGGAGACAGTAGCACCGTGATTGGGAGGGAAAATAATTACACCAAGGACTCCGGCTAGCTTCTCTATGTTTAGAAGACCCCAAGCAGGTCCCTCCTAGAGAGAAGTCTGTTTCCATCTTTGCTGTGTTTACCTCCTGTCTCCTGAGTGACTACCTTATGTTGAACACTCTTATGAGTACAAAGATGAGTCAGCCCTGGTTGCCACGGTTAGTGTGTGTGGAGGGAGGGTAGGGGCAAAGAATGGGCAGAAAAGAGACTGGGGTGGCCCAGGTACAACCATGTTCTTGCTTAGGAGAACCGAGTTCTGAAGTGGAATTTAAGGATGAGCTTGGACACACTTGGCATTGCTGGTTCTTGAAAAACCCAAAATGGTTTACAGTCTCAAAACAAAGCAAAAACCAACCCAAAGGAAAAGAGGCAAGGGGACCTAGACTTTGGAGCTTGTCTGTCTAGTTCTGGATTTAGCATCACGAGATAAGAGGGAATCATTTGGGGCTGGTGCCCCAGAAGCACTGCTCAGAACCTCTGCTTTCCTCCAGGAGGCAGGGAGGGCAGCAGCTGCAGCAGGGAAATGCCAGGAAGGGTTGGAGCCCAGCCTTGACCCAAACTCACCCTGGAACTCAAAAAGTCACTGAACCTCTCTGGGCAGCCTCTTGAACATGAGTCACTGGACCAGATTATTTCCGAGCCCCCTCCAGCCCCCATGGTTTCGGGATCTATTAAAAATCTGAGGTTTATGGTCCTCATGGGAATCGAAGCATAGGCACCTCTAAAGCATTTTGCCACCAAAATCCAGACTTTGGGAGAGGGAAACCCAGGATGTAATGCCACCTTAGGATGTCGCCCATCCCTTCCTTCTGTTCTGATGTAGGGATAGAGCCCTGTGGGCCAGGGGCTGGCAGAGACATCAGCAGTGGCTGAAGACACCAGATCCAACCCAGATAATGGGGCCCAGCCACACTCTTTACTTACTGGATGAATTTCTGTGCCTTAGCCCCTGAACCTTTAAAATAGGGGCAATTTATATTTTTCTTCAAGATGATTGTGAAGACAAGATGATTTAGTATTTCTAAGAGCCCAGAGCCATCTTTTTCAAGGTGTTTGTGTATGAGCATGTGTACACGTGTGTACTATTCTCTGCAAGGCTTCGTGGCCAGAGGTCGTGCCTAAAAAAATCTTCTGCCATCCCAGTGATGAGGACAGGCCTGCTGTGGGTCTATGGGTCAGCAAGGGTAGGAGAGACTGCACAGACCTGGAGGAGAGGCCCAGTGGAGCCCCTTCTATCTGTCCACCCCTGTGGTCCAAAGTTGAGAGAGTGACTAATCCTGGCTGGGCCCTGCCTGCTGCTTGTGCTATTTATAAATGGGAAGGAGGGAGGAGGACCCAATTTGCAGGTCCCTGGGTTGGCAGCCTGCATTCAGATCTGCCTGCTCCCCTCCCAAGCTGTGGTTAAACAGCACAACACTGGCCCTGGTTCCTGTCCCCTGGTGGGTGTCCAGGGCCACCCACTCTCTTCCTTTCCCCTGGGGCCACAACAGGGACTGTGTTTGTGACTGGGTGTCATGCCTGGCCTAAGAGCCTGCCTGCCATCTCCTGCCAAGGCCTGCCCGTTCTTGGGCTGGGCACTAATTGTGGTATCTGACACTTTAAACTCAAGAGGTTGAGGCAGGGAAAAGTAATGGAAGGGCCACCGTAGGGTCAGGTGCTGGGGGGAGTGGTGGGTTGGCTCTGCACCCTACATTTGGATGGAGGAGAGGTGGTCTTCAGGCCAACTGGGGTTCCCTTCACTCCCAATCCCCAGGAAGTGACAAACTGAGTTAACATTTCCAGCCCAGGCTGACCATGGGGACTAAGAAACAGCACAGTTCTTATCCCCAAGGAGTTCCAGGTCTCAACTTACTTTAAAATTTTATTCAGTCAGTAAAATTAAATTTGGTGGGAAACATTCCTGCCACTGCTCTATCTATTTATATTAAATATATTTAAAATGCTATTTATATACTAGTACTCTAGAATGTGTTAATACAGAATAATCATATATATTATAGTCATATAAAAAGATCAAATAGAAAGGAAAAGAGATGAGGCTAACAATGAAATATAAGTTTTCTTTCTGCACCCAGGAATTGGTCCATTACAATCTCTGGGAAGGTCCACACCCAACCTGGAGACCTGGATGCTGGCGAGTTCGAGAAGGAGGCACTGACTTCAGACAAGGGAAGCCAGGTGCTGTTCTGTGGCAGGTGGCCTGAGCTGAACCTGGAAGGAGGTGGGTGAGAGCTGGACAAAACTCTCCAGCGAGAGTGGCCCAACAGTGCAAGCCTAAAAGTGTGCAGAGTACAGGGTGCTCAGAGGACAACTCATGGGTGCTCAGGGTACAATTCATGGGTGCCCAGAGTCAAAACCAGGGGCTGAGAAAATCTTAAAAGAAAGCATTCCAAATGTTTGCACATTAGTATTTTTTAATTAAAACCAAAAAAGTATAAGGATGAAAAGAGCACAGCTCCGAGAGTCTGGAACTCTGGTTCTGTCCTGCTGATTTCCCCATAGGGAGACCTGGGCCCCCCTCTCTCTGGCCTCCACTTCCTTCTCTGTAAAGAGAGAGTCGCTGTCTCACTTGCCTCAACAGGCCCGGGGTAGCCAAGAACCATGCACACAGGGCATTGCTCTGTGACCCATGCCTGTGTTAGAAGCCCTGGCCTAGCAGCTCGGGCACTTATCTACCTTCCTGTCTTCCTATCAGTCTTGGGGTGGTAGAGACCATCTTCGAACATGGAGAGCTCATTTTAAGGTACTCACCTGCAGCTGCAAAAAGGCATGCTCTTGGCTCTCACCTTAGGTTTTTATAAAAACTTTATAGGTTGTCTGCCTTCTACTTCATAGGGAGGACATTTATCACAGCTGTCTGTCTGCTAGACTCTTAAGGCCCTCCCAGGCCCTGCTAATTTGCTATGGGCAAATAAGGAATACAGATAACAACACTGAGAAAGTGATAGACAACCTTTAGGATGGGAAAAATTTTTTTGCAAATCATATATCTGTTATGGAGTTTGTTTCTAAATATATAGAGAACTCTTATAGATCAATATTTCTAAAAAAACAGCTGATATAAAAATGGGCAAAAAATTTGAACAGGCATTTCTCTAAGAAGTTTAATTGGCACACAAAAAGATATTCAACATAGTGAGCCCCCAGGAAAAAGCACACACTATGGCTTCACACCCATTGGAATGACTTAATCAAAAATGACAGTTAAGTGTTGATCAGGATGACATGGTGCCCTGATACACAGCTGGAGAGAATGTTAGACAGCACAGTTACTATAAAAGAGAGTCTGGTAACTTCTAAAAAGGTTAAATACAGAGTTTTCATGTGATTCAGCAACTACTGTCCTAGTCGCATATGCAAGAGAAAACGTAAACCACAAAAAATATGTAGTCACAGTATCCAAAAAGTGGAAACACCCTAAATGCCCATTAGTTGATGAATACATAAACAGAATGTGATATGTTTGTACAGTAGGATAAAAAGGAAATAAAGTGCTACAGCATGAAGAGATCTTAAAAACAATAGAGTAGAAAAAGGTCACATACTACATGATTTAATTTACATGAAATGCTTAGGGTTGGCAAATTTGTAGAGGTAAAAAGTAGATTAGTGATTGCCAGGGAATGGGGTGGGTTGGGTAAAATGGAGACTGGCTACTCATTGGTACTGGGTTTGTTTCTAGAGTGATGAAAATGTTCTAAAGTTAATTGTGGGGATGGCTGTAAAACTCTAAATATACTAAAAATCACTGGATTGTATACATAAATATGGGTCAATTGTATGGTACGTGAGTTATAGCTAAATAAAGTTGTTATCAGAAAAAGAAATTGAGGTCCCACCACCTGTTATTAGTGTGTATGAGCTAAGAGTAAGCACATATTGGGTCATGAGCTTAACATGTGGTTTTTGTCACATCAATATTGGTGTGATGAGCAGCCTTCCCAGCTCATTTCATAGATATCCACATATTTGAGGTCTCTAAACCCCATGACCTCTGGGTAAGGGAAGCTCATATAAACAGCATTATGAACTGATGTTGTAGGGGATGCTGTGGGGATCCTCTTGGCTTCTGAGTGGGCTCTGCAGCTTTTGCTCACACAGTCACTTCTGTTCTTTCCAAGCACAGCAAGCAGTCAGCCATTTTGGAGCCACACAGAATGGGGTGCAGGGAAAGTGGCCAAGGTCTGAGGTTCACCCTTCCAGCTCCCAGGCTGCGCCTGTGAACAAGGTAGATATGTTCTTGGGAGAAGAAGCAGGCATCCTCTGCCACTCACCTGGATGACTGAGGTTTAACATAAGGACATGCAGGTGGAAACAAGCCCACAGCTGCAAACCTGCTAGGTGGGGAATTAGGTCTGACTCAACTCTCTTTCCCCACCAGACTCCTCCCCCTCTTAATCTGGTGGAGGATTAGCCCTTTTGAGTCAGGCTCCTAGGCCAGGCTGACTGCCCCCAGAGCAGCCATACAAAGATGGGCTTCAGGAAGACATCTTGAAATTCTGGATTCACTCTGCATAGCAGGTCAGAAAGAACATGGGCTGAGAGGCAAACTGAGTCAGTCCAGCCATTGATTATCTCCCTGAGCCCTGGTTTTCTCATCTGTACAATGGTGTGATGTTGTTTCAATGAGGGGTAGTAAGGATTATAAGAGATAACAAAGTGCCAAGAGCTGATCCAGTTAAATTCCCTCATTTATCATTTTGTTTCTTTCTATCTAGGAGTTAAAAAAACATTGTGTGTAAAGTAGGAATAGATGCTCGTAAATCAATACCATGGTATTCCCAGCTGAATGAAAAAATTTACTCTAAATTTTCTAGAAATTGTGTTATAAGAAAATGGACTGGAGGTATGCATATATTTCCCACCAAGACAACTGGAGGAAAGGACCTGCTGCTGTTTGGGGATCAAAGAGTAGCTGGGGGGAGGGGGAGTGAAGCAGGAGGGGCATGGCAGGAGAAGGTGGGGGTCAGGTTGGAGCACCAGGGTGGGTTGGGACTGGGGCAGTGGCTCCCTGAGGCTGCAAGAGGTTACTAGTCTCAACATCCAGCTCCCAGCCAGAGTCAGTCTTCATGCTGTTGGGTGTCCAGATCACATTTCTCTTATTAGGTAGGGTTCCCCATTCTTGGATCAGACCCATACCAGCTGCCTCTGCCTCATCTGAGAACAGCACCTTTTCCACTGATAGTACAGACGAACAATGGGAGACAGTGATCTTCATGTGATCAATAATTCCATATAACTTAGAGTTGGACTTTTGTAAGAGGGTTTGGCATTGTTGGAGTCAACCAACAAAAACCTACTTGTAAGTGGACCTGCCAGGTTCAAACATGTGTCGTTCAATGGTCAACTGTATTTCTCTTCTCTCCCTCCTTTTGAAACTGGGAGCCCCCCCCTTGTGAAAGTTATATAGGTGCCCCTCCCCCACTGGGTGGTGGCCATTAGCCCCTCCCCCCCCTTGGCTGTGGCAGTTAAACTGCCAGAAGTAGCAGTTGAAACAGGACGTGGGACCAGAAGCAGGGGCAATAAAAAGGCAAGAAGCAAATACTGGAGGGAGACAGACTTTTGGGGCGAGGAGAGAGAGGAATCAAACTTGGAGCCCCTCCTCACTTGGGGGGTTGTGGCAGTTAAAAAGGTGCCCCTCCCCCATTGGGTGTGGCAGTTAAACTGCCAGAAGTAGCAGTTGGAACAGGAAGTGGAACCAGAAGCACTCAGATAAAAAGGCAAGGAACAGAGATTAGTAAAACAGAACTTTTTGGGAGGGAGAGAGAGAGAACTTTTGGGAGAGGAGAGAAGAGAATGGCAGGTGGGTAAAGAGTAGCCCAAGTGACCAGGCTGGGTAAAAGCCCCCTGGAAGGGTGAGCTGGAAGGAAAATGGAGCCATGGTATCTGGCAGAAGAGTGGCCAGTGTGGAGAGTATGGCATTGCAGTAAGGTGATATGGAAAGCTGGTTCCTGGCGATGGCCAGAAATTTGGATAGTTGATTTGTGCATCTGCAAATGTGGAAGAAGTTTGTAGAGCCTTGGAGAAGTGGAGCAGTGCAGAACATTGAGAAAAAAGAAGAAAAGAGAAGACGCCAGAGAAAAGATTGAACTTTGCGAAAGTGCCTACCTCTGAGGTTTGGAGGGGCACCACCTTGGACTGTGTCTTTGAGCCCTTAGGGACTGAGAATGGTGACTGGGGTAAGATAACTGCCACTTGTGGCTTTAAGAACTTTTCATTTTCCCTGTTGAACTCCCTTGTTAATAAACTCTGTTGTTAAACTGCATTTTGAGTGGCAACTGCTACGGATGAAGCAGACCCTGGGACTTGTCAGTTGGAGGGCTTTTGCCCCCACCCCTTTGGACCCGATTTCACTTCCAGGAAGCCACATTCCTCAACTGAGTCAGACTCACTTTTGTGATAAACCTGGACACTTAGCCCATTCCTGGCACTCATTAACTCAAACTATGGCTGCATTGAAGTCAACTGGAAGGAAGCCTTGTCAAAATATATTCCTGGTCTCCATTCCCACAGATTCTGACACTGCTGGTCCCAGGACCACACTTTGGAAACCACATCAGAGGTGCTTAATAAAGGTTCATGTCAGTGGTGGATGAATTAGTCATTGCATGGAAGAACCATTCCAGAACTGATTTTATTACTAAGTTCTTATACTCAAGCCCAGCCTCTGGCCTACCTTCTCCAAAAAGCCCTCCCCACTGTAAGTACTGTGTGAGTACTCTCCCTATGCTCCTCTCAGTCTTAAGGGTCAGGTGCAAGTGCCCCATTTCTGCACATCCCGTGGCACCAGAAGCAGGGTCTTTCTGGTAGGGAAAATGTGGTTAGGGCCACAGTGGCATTGTCTGCTGAGTCCATGAGGCAAAGTCCACGGGGAAAGTACCTTCCTCTTCCCATGCACATGTGCTGCCAGGCCCACTGAGTGGAACCAGGGCACCACACAAATCCTGGCTACCAGGAACCCTCTAACTCCTGGCCAGGAAATCTTCCTGAATGTTCCTGGATGACCAAGGATTCAGATGACTAATTCTCTTTCACTAGCAAAATTTGAACTGGGGCCAGAGCAGGGCCTGGAGGAACTGCTCATTATGCTGTTAGCAGAGGCAGAATAGTGATCAGAACTGGCTAGGAGCTGTAAGGAGAATGGCCATATGGTCAGCACCAAGGCCAGGGACTTGAAGCAGCAAGATGCTCAAACCCCAGGGTCACCAGGCAACTCCACAGGCGCTAGCTACAGCATAATCCATGTGAACAGTAACCTCTAGAGTGGCAACAGTGTACAGCCAGTGCAGTTTGACAGGATGGTTAGATCTGCTAAGCCTCCACTGAGAAATGTCATTCTTTAGTTCCTGAACTGCTACGGTATAATCTGGCACAGAACAAGGCACTAAGACTCTGCAGTAGCCCTGTCTTCTTGGAACTCTTAGGGGAGTCAGCTATACCTTGCAGTAAGGAGAAAAGTGCTTGAATGAGGGCATGCCCAAGCACTGCAAGGAGCCAGTAGGGTGTGGCTTACCTCTGCCAAATGCGGTCAGAGAGCTGGCATGCGGGGGCACCCAGCTCCCTGCGAGCCAGTTAATCCAGCCAAACTGGAGGCTGTCAGGCGCAGCAGCCAAATCTGCAGCCTCAGCGTCTGGGATTTAGGTGACTTCTTGCTTTCCAGGGATACTTGGATTCTGCAGACCCTGGCACCAGATGGATCTTGTGAACTGTCTCCCCTGTCACCTCCCCTTGCCATGGGTAGATTCACAGACTTAGGAATGGGAGCCCCCTATTCCTGGGAAGGGGGAAGAGTGGGAACAAGGAAGGGGCAGAAGTAGAGCCAGTACCAGGGTCTTCTGCAGAGGACTTCTACTTCCCTTACATGACCCCATTTCTGGGCATGGGGATTCATGTTTGTCCTGCTGGTGGGCCACATTTTCCAGGAAGCTACTGGGGGACCCTTGGTAGAGTTTTCTTGGGAACCCTTGGTGATGTTGGAAGTCAGTGTCCACTCTTAGGGAGGGCCATGAAACTCCTTTCTACCCACCCTCTGTGGGCTAGTTCCACACAGACATACGCAGCTCAAAGAGGCAGTTTGGCAACTCTGGGAATATCTCCTGCCATCCTCCCAGGGCCTCAGGACAAAAGGACCTTACACTCTAACTAACTCTGCACTTCTGTCACTTCACCACTGACTATTCTGTTCATTTACCTGTCACCGTCCAGACTGAGTGCCACTTCATTTCTGTCTCTAGGACCTAGCCTCACACCTTGTAGGTGCTCAGTGTTTGTGACTTGAGTGACTAATCACTAGATTCTGTGCCTGAGGGCAGAGTGTGCCTGTGAGTTCTGGCGCTTCACCCCAAAGGCTAGCTGGGGCTCTCCTGCATGCAGGGGACATTAAATTATACTTGCAGTTCTAATTCCTACTGCAGCCTGGTTAGATTATTAAACCCGACCAGGCATTTCACTATCTGATAAAGTCAATAACAGCAGATTTATGCAATGATGACTTTAAATGGTGCAAATAAATGGAAAAACACAAATAGACTCATGTAGCTCTGGTCATAGCAGAAAATCACACCAGGTCTGTACCTCTGGGTGTAGCCTGGTATGTGGATACCCACAGGAGGCTTCAGGAATGCCTGGTTGATGGGTCCAGAGCCTGTGGGCTTCTGAGCTACAGGGATAGCAACTGCTGGGAGTGGTATTCCTGGTCCTGGGCAGGGCGAACCAGGGGCAGGTGAGGCCCAGATACAGCCACTGGCACTTGGCCTTCTGGGCCTTTCCCACTCAAGACTGTCTGGCTGGTGGGCTCATCTCTAGCCGCTATAGTCTGACATCGTGCTTTGTCTTTTTCTGGAGACAGACATCTTCATTCTAGATGACAAAATTCAAGGGCAACCTCTTCTGTGAAGTCCTCACTCTACCCCCTTCTTTGAGGTACGATTTATCCCCTTTCTCTGGTTCCCCTGGCTCTCTGCAGTATGCCTATCAGGTTGGAACTAGCATTCAATGGTATGCTAGAGTTTTCTCTTAGGGTTTCAAGGAGTAGCTGGCGGTGGGGTCTTAGCCTCCTATAATTTCTACCACCCTTCCCCCTCCATACATGTTAATATTCATATTGTAACTAATAAGCTTAGATAGAAAAATCTCATATTTCCCAGTTGGGTCAGATGAATAACAGCTTCTGCAAAATCTTTTCCATTTTACGGATCTGAAACAAACAATCTAAAAAACCGGCCACTTGCTAAATATAGAGAAACAGCTCTCAGAAAGTCCCCTAGCTCCCCCTTCCCACTGTAGGACAGCCTCCAAGGCCATGCCATGTGGAAATCCTGGGCCTCCCTACAGAGCCACAGCTGGGAAGTCACCCCAACACCCAGCAAGTGACTGGAACGGGGCCCTTGTGCAACAGTCAGCAGTCAGAATAAGTGAAGTTGTCATGAGGTGGGACCATCTCACTCCAGGGAGAGAACCTGGCTGGCACGTGCAGAGCTTGACAGGTGGAGGCCATTAATTTCATTCTGCAGCTGAGAAAACTGAGACCCTGATGGGTTAGGATTTCCCAAAGATCCCAGAGCTGACACTTGCCTGCATCCCAACCAGTGCCACATTCGAGTTGCCTCCAGGGTGGGGAGGGTGGGTGGTTTGTAACCGTGGGCCTGAGTAATAGCGGTCTCCTGGTCTGCTCGGGACTCTGAGGTGGCCGGCTCCCCTCTGGCTTTCCCTCTGCCCACATTCCCCCCCTCCCCCATTCCCACCCTCCCAGGACTGGGATTTTCCAGTGCTCCTGCAAATCTGGAACTACTGTCTATCCAAGCTTCTTAACCATGGTAGCAGGGATCTCAGGTTCCCCTGCTAGAGGTCCAGGAGGCAGGAAGGAAGCTAAAGCTGAGTCCTGGTCCTCTCCTCTTCCCCACCCAAACTCTCTGCTGACCTGACAGGAGACAAGACAGAGGATGAGTGTCTCAAATCAGAGTTTAAAAGCTAGGTTATAGCAACATATATCTTCATTGGTGCCTTTCTATTTTTTTCTGTGGGCATTTTCCCTTTCTGAAGAACTCTTACAAACATTTTACTGTTATATTTCTTGTAATATTGCCTGGAATCGTTATTTAGGCATCATAAAAAAATCATTATGTTTTTAAAAGGAAGGCTGAGAAGTTCATACAAAAGCGAATACAATAAGTCAGGCGCAACACATACACACAGGCTAATCCACACATAAACACACATACTTGCAAATTTGATGTGACAGAAAAGTAAAGTTTAGCACCACAGTGCTTTGCAAAATAGAAGTGAATGAATAATTTATAGAGCTTTTACAAACATCTAGATTTTCTAATCATTCTAGAAAAATCCAGTTCGATGACTTAAGAGCCGCAGTTCTGTGATAAACCAACCCAGAAATGGCTACCAATAAGTAAAATTGACTTTACTCCACAATTCCCCATGGGCCAGCCTTCCACAGAAATGCATCATAAACATTAATATCTGTTGTTTTTCAAACACACCAGAGCTCACCAAGTCATTGCTCTCATAACTAAAGGTACTAGTGTACAGCAAATTCTTGAACCTTTTTCTCCAAAAAGGCTCCCGACTTGACATGCAAATAATAGTTCTGGTTTTGTTTTGGAAAGAACCTCATTTTTACTGGGTTCTTCTCGCCAGTTCCCCCAGAATAGAGGTGCATGAACCAAGGTGGTACCCCACTCCTTCAGAGTCCCCAGCCCCCACTGCAGGCTAGGTACCCCAAGCAGGTAGGAGCTGATGTGAGGGGCTCGCAGGCTACCCATGCCCCTTGGGTGGTGCCGTAATCAGACTTATTGACCACATGCTGGCATGACATCAGGCTAATGGAGGGGTGGGAGCATGTGTACCTACACAGCCCACCATGATCTGGGCCACCCTTTGGCTCAGGTCTCCTCCAACCTTTGGGCAGCCTAACTGTGGTTTTAAAAGCAGGAGTCAGGCCACCCTCAGAATATGAGGAGCTGGGACAGCATGACCGCCCCTCCCTCAGCCTGCCTCCAGCTCTTGGCCTCAGGGACTGGGCAGGGGTGGGACTAATATTGGTTTCAGAGTGCACTGAGAAAGAGCAGTTCTGGCCTGATACTTCCGTTTGGGGAGGAAACCTCACTGGTGATAATTAGTGGCTCAGACTCAAGTCTCTTTGCTACAGGAACTGAGGCAGGACAGTCAGCAGAACCCAGGATGCATAAAATGAATAAATGTCATCCAATATAAGGTAGACTACCTCACTATGTGCATGTGTGTGCGTGTGTATGTCTGTGCATGTGTGTGTGAGAGAGAGGTGTTTACGCTTCAGGATATAAAACCAACCATAATAGCTGCAGAAAGTAGCAATTTATCAACTGCTGTGGGGATAATTTATTGCAATCTCTGTGGCCATCATTGGCTTAGTGATAATTCTCTCAGCGTTTTATACCAGCAAAGCCTTCATGGTTGTCTTTATGTACTAGTCAGTGCCCACGTGGGAAGAAAGACAGGAAGACCCCAGACAGGAGCCTGTCACGGGGCAAAGCCTAGCCATGCAGGCATGTGCTTGCCCCAGCAGCTTTCCGGCTGACCCCAGAGATCACACTAATAGCCTGGGGGGGAGTAGGCGGTCTGGAGGTCTTGTATCATTAAAGATCACACTAAGTCCACTTTTAGAACAAGCATACTGGACAGTTTTCAACTTTTTTGAAAACTGATGATCTTGGAAAATGATAGTTCTGAGGAAGCCTGGGCACTTGGCAACAGGAACACAACCCTGGTTCTGGGCAGATTTACTCTATCATTATCAGTGGCCAGAACCAGGCTTCTACAGTTCCCTGACTGCTATGGCTCTAAGTTTTGGGTTTTTCAGTGAAATAAGCCTCTTTGTGGGCAGGTTATTCTGGAGTATTCCTGGAGTCTGCCACAGAACAGGATGCACGTTGACTTTCTCCCGCTTCGCTCATCTTCTCAAACCCCTCCTTCTGTTCCCTGGTGCCCTCCTCTTTTACAATGCTCTTACCTCCCTATTCAGTCTTGGTATCTTCTGGCTTCAAATACTCCTTCTCTAAAGATCCAGTCTGAGCCCTTGGGCACATATGCATCTCTTAGCATCCCACTGACCACAGTCATCCCTGCTCTGAATTCAGAGAGACCGCTGCATTACACACCTGGGTGTGAATATGCAAATCAGTGAATATGATAGCCCTACAACCAATGCCTCAGGACTACTCTTGTGTACTTTTCCTATGATCTGTAGTTCTTGTCACATACCACCCTGGACTCCTCTCCCTCTGCTGCCCGGTGCCTGTATGGCTGTTCAACTTCCCAGTCAGATGGTAAGTTTCCTGAGGGCGGTGACCTGCACACTCTACTCCCTCCCCTTTGTATCCACACAACACACACATTACACCTATTCACTGGGAGGCCAGTGGATGCTTTTTGGGACATCAGGGTGTAGGCTGTAATCACAAAAGTGACTGAACAATACATCACCGGGAAGCATAGGCCATAGGTGTCTGGACAGTCCTAAGCCCAGAACCTCAGACTGCTTTATTTCTATCAGAGCTCTTGATCCTTTTGGAGAAGCTCCACTATCAGCAAACCACCTCCTCCCAAAAGCAAGCCTTCCTGGTATGAGCACACTGGGGGTACATAGTCAGGTCCAGGTCAACCATGATGCCCAGTCCCAGGGTTCTCACTGAGTCCTTAGGTGTTCCTGAGCTCTATCCCAACCTCAGGAACCTCCTCTCTCCACACCATACGCAGACATGCCAGATCCAATATTCAAGCCAAGTCACAGCAAAGGTTACAGGAGGACCAAAGCAGCCACACCACAGCTGAGAGCAGAGCACTGTCAGGTCTCCAACCACCATTCAGCCTTCAGTCTAGGAACACCAGCAGGATGGGCTTTCCAGGACACAGACCCCCGATCCCTATCTCCATTCTTGGTGCATGGCTCAACACTGGCATGCTTTCCTTCCTTCCTTTCCTAGTGCCACCATTTCTGCAGTTATCTTGACTCTGGTGACTGCTGTACATGCTGAATGATTCACCTTCAGAGAAGCCCTCACCCTCCTGTGCCCACCAGTAAATCACAAGCTCACCCTCCTCACTGCCCAATGGTCACAGTGCCACAGTGATAGGAGGAGTCCCAGACAGATGGTAGCACAGCTTTGGGAAACCGCTATCTGCACATGAGTGTGTGTGAATGTAGGGTGGGGTGGCCCACTCCACCAAGGAAAGCTTAGTAGGCCCACCTACTAATCCTCAAATTATTTTCCATTAACCTGTGATTGATTTTATCATCTCGGATCTATATTTTTTCATTTCATCTCTTAGTCTGATATCTCCAGAAGGCTTAGAAACCTGGTGTTTGCTGAGATCCCATCTGGCTCTCACTTAGCGTAAACAGGGACTAGAATGAAGTTACTGCCTGACTGACAGACAATTAGTGTTCCTCCATTCACATCCTGCCACGTGACTGTGGTGATTTATGAGGACAGGCTGACCGGGAAGAGGTGACCAGGTAGTGCTATAACAACAGTGCTGGCACCTGAGGAGACATTCTTCCCTGTGCTGAAGTGACAGTGCACAGGTTTATGATTCACCAGCAAGCACTGGTTTTCCATCTTGGCTCTCACTAGCTGTAGAAACTGAGCCTCAACCATGCCAAGTTTCCTCACTTGTATTTAGAAATAAACAGAGGGTATGGGTTTTTGTGGGATGATAAATGACAACCAACACATCCTGCCAGAGGAGGGGTTCAGATAGGTCTGGAGTGCTTGGTACCAAGTTGTTGCTCAGCAGATATTTCTTGAATGAATAAATTGATAAAGTGGGATTTGGACAAGCAGATATAGTTAATGGCTAGGAACCTCAAGTTTGGGGTTGAAAGAATGGATTAGAGTCTCAGGTGCTCTTGGGAAAGCTATATGGTTGGGAAATAACATCAATTTCAAGGAGTCAGAAGTTCAAGAGAGCTCACACATATAATATGCTTGGCCCTAGGTCTGGTATGTGGGAAGCTGAATAGTCAGTATTGAGAGAGTTATCATTTCAGTATGATAAAATAGAAGTCCATGGCATGTAACGGACTAACTGCAGAGGTATGGTGTTTTAAGAAGTCAGGTGGCAGGTGGGTGGGTCCTGGTGTAGTAGACTGACAGGAGGGAGTGACATTTCTATAGCTGAACTTTCGAAAATCACTTAGAGTGCCCTATTTTCATGCCTTGCCCTCCTCTCTGCAATTCTGCAATCTCCACAGCCTTCTGATTAAGATGGTGCTGTTGAGGGCAGGATAGGAGTGGGAAAAGAAGCATAGAAATCTCCAATCCCCAGGAGGGAGGAAAGGAGCCAGCGTGGCCTTAGATTTTAATAACTGCTTAAACTGGCAAACTTCCTTGTTTTAAACCAAGAGGTCTGTTCCTGGTCCAGATGCTAGAAAGCAATTTCATGGACTGCCTAACTTACTCAGCTTGGGCCGCTTGGCCCAGGAAGACCTGGGCACAAGGCATGATGGGGTGGGCAGTAAAGGGTGACCCAGCATCAACTGGGACAGAGGGAGCCTGGATATCACTCATGCCCTGCTTCCCTCCCTGGCCCAAACTGCCTGAAAACCATCCCAGCCCACTGAGGTTTTCCTCTGCAGGCTGGACAGGGAATGATTTAGGAAGCATCAACTTGTCCTTCCGGGCAGGGAAGCAAGGGCCAGCACACTGAGTGGAAGCTGTGAGGCCTGGGCCCAAGATCAGCAATGTCAGTTCCTGGGCCCTCTTCATCTTTTCTAGTGAACTGAAGGGTTTGCACTAGAAGAAGAATAAGCCTGGAATGCCTCCTGCTGATTAACTCACCTACCCAAGGGAAGGGGGAGGTATCTGGTATTCATTGCACCCCAAAAAACTCAGCACTTCACACGTATATCCTCTACACAGGCATCACTGTTCCCTGTTTTATAGGGACAGTCTGTGCCAAGTCCTTAGCAAGGTTTTACAGATGAAGAAGCAGGTGCAGCGAGCTTGGACAGGTTACCTGGTAAGAAACTGAGATTCCTGGCCGGGCACGGTGGCTCATGCTTGTAAGCTTCAGCCTATGAAGCGGCCGGGGCTAGGGATCACGGTTCGAGTCCCGCCTGGGGCCCGTAGCGAGACCTAGTTCCAAAAAAATAGCTGGGCGTGGTGGCACGCGCCTGTCATCCCAGCTACCTGGGAAGCTGAGGCTGGGGATTGCTTGAGTCTGTGGTACCCTGGGCAACGAGAGCCTGCGGTTCCACAGGCAAAAATAGCAAGACCTAGTCTCCAAAAAAAAAAAAAAAAGAAAAGAAACTGAGATTCCTACTTAAATCTATCTGACTCCAAAGCCAGACTCTTCCCTATAATCAGTCAGCTTCCACTGCCTTCCTCTCACTGTTGTGATGTGAAGATTTGGAATTTCACTTTTTAGCTCTCTGAAGCTCTGCCCCATATTTGGGTCTCTAACAAGTCCTAGGAAGGAAAGGCCATGAAACAAGGATGGGAAATGTGCTGGGGAAAGGAATCTATGTGTTGGGCATCTCTAGACTGGAGAGGGCACACCTGTGGTCTTGGCATGAGCAGACCACCTCACTTTAGGCTGTTGAGCCTAAAGTGAACAGTGATGTGGCCTGAGCTCCCTGCGGCTCTGAGACAAGTGTTGCTCCATGGAAACTGCAGACCTTCCTCCCAGGCTGCCTAGCTAAGGGACACCTGTTGATTACTCCAGGCCTCCTACCCCCAAGTGATGCCCCCTCCACTAAGCCTTTCAATCAGACATGGATTAAACAGTGGCTCCATGCTGGTCTCCTGCAGGTCACGGGGGAATAAACACAGGAACAGAGAGCATTTAGGCAGCCTCGGGTCCTCCAGGTGCTCCTGGCTGGGTCAGCAGCATTCACTCTGCAGACTCAGACTCCGTCAGTTTTGGGTGGGACCTGGCATCTGTATTTTTAACAAACCATGCAGATGATTGGAGGGGCACACCCAGGTGACACTCTTTGGCGTTGGACATTCTGGCCCTCAGCATTGCATCCTTTAGTTTGCTAGAATCCTGGGAACCCTGCCTGTCTCCCTCACAGGCTCCCCTGGGCTTCCAAGCCAGCTCACCCTGGGTAAGACTCCCACTTCTACAACTTGCTACTTGTATCCTTGCAAAAATACCCATGTATCCTGGAACTCAGTTTCTCCACCTTTAACAAGATAAACAACAGTGTCTTCCTGTTCTGGGGACTGACTGGGATACTGGATGCAAAGCAAGCTGGCTGGCACAGATATATGCACAATAAATGTCTGCTGTTAACTGTATCATCACTGCACTGGGAGAACAGAGATACTTTCCTGGGGGACCTGGATACCTGAGAGGTCTCTTAGTGGCCCCTGCCAGGGTGCCAGCAGGACCAGCCTGACATACAGTAAATCCCACCGCCCGAATGACATATTAGCTCTCATACCCTCCTCTTTATTTACCCAGAGTGACCAAAATTCCAACCACACCTCTCTGGGCAATCTGCCCCCTAATTTCAGGGAAATGAGCAGAAGATTATTTGCCAGGCAAGAGCACCACGGGCACCGGCCAGCCCTGTTTCCTCCTCATCAAGGTCGGGAGCCGGGGCCACCTACCTTAGGCAGGCTATGACAGGCTGGGGGCGGGGGAGAGGGGGGGAGATCCCGCCCACCCCGTGGCCTTCTCTGAGTGGCTTGGGTCAGAGCTGTTGGGCTGTGGGACTCCTGGATTAAGCGGACTCCGCTAAGAGGAGCGTGCAAGGCTGCACCCCGGCTCAGGATGCCTAGTCCCCCAAGTCCCACTGGGGCCACCCGGAGCACCCGGCCCTGCCCACCCCGCACAGCGCACGCGGCTTGCGTCCCTGGGAAAGGAAGGGCTGTACGCGCGGTGGGGTCTAGGCCCGGGGTTCACCGCTGCCGGGTGCACGTGGCTCGGTCCCAGCTGCCTGGTCACCCGCAGACTCTTGGCGGCACCCGACCTCCCCGTGGCTAGCGTGCCAGGTGCAAACGGGTTGTCTCCCGAGCGGGAGTTCCGGGACGGGGCGCGGCCCACCCACCCGCGGCGACCCGAAACAGGGGTCACTCACCTCTCCCAGCCTGTGGCTCAGAGCTGCAGCTGCGGCCGAAGGTCCGTGGCAGAGTCGGAGGCTCCGCCCCGAGGCTCCTCCTCTCCCTGAGCCCCGCCCGACCGAGGGGACTGACCTGCCTGGGAGGTGGCCGCCAGCCAGCCCGCCCGCCTGCCCGCCCGCTGCTTATCCGGCTCTGCCACCTCCCCGGGGGCGGCAATCGGGGAGCCGCAGGGTCCTCGATCTCGCCTGGCTGCACAGTCGGGGCGGTGAATCGCGACCCACCACCCGCCACCCGGTTCTGAAGTTCCGAGCCTGTTCCACTCCCTACTCCCCTCCGCAGCTTTCGGATGGTGTCCCCGCCCCCCTCCAACCTTCTCGTTAAGCTTTCAGAACTCCAGGAACTCCTCTTAACCAGAAAGAGAAGGGCATGGAGATCAGGGTGACTTCTGCACCCTGCTCCCTTAACTTGAAAGACACCTCAACTGCACGTTCATTTTAGAATCGGTGCCTATAAAGTGGGCTTAGCTTCCTGCTTTCTTGCTTGGAAGGAGGTAGTGACTGAGTGAAGGCCTCTCTTCAAGGTTATGTCTTGTAGTCCCCTGCACATCCCTGCCCCTACCCACCCTTAGGAGAGACCTTTGACACTTCCCAGAGGTTTTCCTTGGCTCCCAGAGCTGCTGGAGCTGGCCTCCCCTCTCTAGACTTCCTGGACTCTGAAGTGACTCCTGCTGCCGAGAAAGGCCCTCGCCTGAACACTGCTCTTCCTTCCTGTTATGGCAGCCCAACACAATGTGAGGTGGTCCGAGGTGAAATTGTGCCTTAGGGGCTTTTGTAGAGGTATGTGCATTCACCTTGACCCTCATCAGGGTGCTGTTGACAGCATTCCCCCTGCCTTTGCAGAGATGACGGGGAGCTCTGATGGCTGTCTGGCCAGTATTACTTGTCCCTTGGGAGGCTGACTGGGAGTTACCTGATCCCTCAGACTCTTTCTAGAATATTGGGAGGAGGTACATATTCTACCAGACCCAGTGAAGGAGCTTCACATTGCAGCAGGATGCCAGCTTGTGCTGGGGTAGATAACCCTTATTCAGGGAGAGATAATCTGAATTGAGAGACAAGGGCAGGGGCTCAAGCACTGTCCCTCAGCAGGATACTCAGTGCAGTGATGGTAAAGAGCAAAATTTACACTCCCTCTGGTGGAATGCTGTTGTGAGAGCCTTCTCTTTCACGCTTCTTTCTGCTGAGACCTGCCCTTGAGCACCTCCTTAGGTTTCCTCTTGCTGAAAATATCCTCCCTCTCCAACTCTGTTCTGCTAGGTCCTGTGGGCTAAATTCATTTGTTTCCCTCGTGCATCTTCCTGCCCTGCCCTGTTCCTGCACAACACCCTTTCTGAACTGCCATGCAGTTCACATAGGTTGTCATTTAGAACACAAGGAGTCCTGCCATGCCATTTACATGCTGGAGACACAGTTGCTCAATATCTGGCCCCTAACCTGGGGAGGCGGGGTGACTTGTCTCTGCAGTGGGTAATAAACACACACACACACACACACACACACACACACACACAGAGTCAGTTCATAGCCCCTGGCATGGTATCTTGCACACATAGTAGCTCTTAAATATCTGCTCTGGTCCATGGGGATCTCTAGGGGATCACTCCAAAAGGTGGCTCATGGAGATTGTCCTTAGGGAATGGAGAGTATTTTGAAAGGAACCTTGGTCCTTCCATTGTCCTTCCAAAGATAGCTGGTGGGCCTCTCCATGGGGCTCCCTATGAGTTGAGTTGAGGACAGAGCTTCAGTGACTGACTAATACTCTACAGAGTAGTGTCCTAAGGGGCACATGGACTTCGAATGGACACTTCGGATATCTTTTCCAGGCATTCTGCAAGTTAAGTCATCCTCACTCGAAGCCCTCCACTGGCTCCCATTGCACAGAGAAAAAGCAGGGTCCTCTCAGTGGCCAACGTGGCCTTGAAGGCCCTGACTGATCCCAAGATCCTATCCTGTTCCTGTCTCACTCCTCACACCTAGTGCATGCTGACCTGCTCCTATTTCCCAAAATATACTAGCATCCTCAGGCAGCCCACCATCCTCATTGTTCCCTCTGTCTGGAGCCCCCAGTCTCCATGATCCTCCCCACCTCTTGCAGGTCCTCGCTGAAATATCATCTCCACTAGACCAAGCCTAATCATTCCCCCTTGTCATCCATGAACCATCCATGTTTTGTTACTGTATTTTTCACTTAGGTCTTACCTCCTAAAACACACTAAAACATACTTTTCAGTTTACTGTTTATTGGAGGTCAGCCTCCATAAAAATGTGAGCTTCTGCTGGCCAGGAAGCTTGATCTGTCTCAATCACTTCTGTATTCCCAGTGTTGGGTGTGCTGGCATGGCTGCTGCTCAGTAAACAGTAGAGAATGCACCCCTATTCTCACCCTTTCCACCTCCTCCAGGATCTCTGCATCTTAGGGAGACTTCTTCCATGGCCTCTTCCTAGTCTGTCTCCTCTCCTGCCTGGCCAAGAGCCAGGCATACCCAGTGCCAACACTGACTATGCTTTTTGTAGAGATCTGGGTGTCAGTCCCCTGAGATACCCTTTACACTGAAGATAGGGTTAATCCTTGAACTAAGAGGACAAGTATGTCCAGGAGAAAAATCTAGATTCATCTCTTACTTGGGCCAGAGGAGAGGAACATGGTTTGCTCTCAACTTCTTGGTTTGACCCCACATTGATAGACTGGGATGGAGCACATCCATTTCACAAAATGAAGACTCTAATTGACTATTAAACGAGATGGCCATGAGCAGCTGCATGCCCAATGCACTCTGACAGCCTGGCCAGGAGCCAGCCACCTGGAGTTAGTCCTGCCCAGGATCATGGCTCTAGGGAAGGGGCTGCTCCTCCTCTCTGCTCCCTGCCTCACCAAGCCCAGACAGTGAGACTCCTTCAAGTTTTTGGCTCAGGGAGCTGCTTTCCTATCTGTGGAGGGAAGCAAGGCTTCATGGGGAGGGGGAATCCTGAGAACAATTCAGACAAATGCTGTGGTTATCTTTAGCACTGTGATGACCCAATGGGTAAAGCCTCATTTGAAACTTCCAGAATGAGACAAGGGTGATGGGAAGGACTGTGAGGGCGATACCAAATGCAGAGGCAAGCTGGCAAGTGTGCGTGATCTGGGGTTACAGACAGTTTTCACACAGTCCATTATTTCAAGTCAATATTGTGTAATATACAGTTCAGGGCACGGGAATTCTTACTTTTGTACCAACTCTCCCTGCACCCCAAAGCTTAGCATTTTCAGTCTTTTACTGATTAATCAAATCTTCGAGAGGAAAAGCTCTCTGAGGTCAGTGGAATAAGAAGCAGTGTATCCACAGGGGGTAACTGTGACTCACACAAGCACATAGAAAAAGTGCCAGAGCAGGTGATAAAGGACAGAGGTGAATAAACAACTGAGGATTGTGGTGGTGGACGTAACCATTTCTTTGAGGGAGCTCTGTGGCATATAGTAGGCTCTTCATACGTATTTGTGTAAGAACACGTCTTAACTTGTGACAAGATCTGTGGGTGGGTAGGGGTTGGGGGGAGGAAGGATGGGCAGCAGGAGCATAGGAAGCTGGCCCAGCACCTCCAGGGAGCATTTTGTGGACCCAGAAGCAGGTCCTGGTATATGGTAGCAGTGCACTGGCTTCATCTGGGGGAGATGGCAACCAGGGTAGTCTGGGCATTAGGCCTTTGCTCCAAATAGGTGACATGTACCTATGGGGTGGGAGGGGGGTTGTGGAAATGTAGTCTCAGGCTTATCCCAGTCCTCCTGAAGTAGAACCACGTTTCAACAAAACCTGCTGGAGATTGCACGCATGTTAAAGTTTGAGAAACACTGGTCTGTGGTACCAAGGAGTACACCGACAGGTCTTTGAACACCTGTGTCAAGGAAGATAGCAAAAAACCTATCCTGAGTCAGAAACCGATTATGTCCTCACTAGGTTGCACTTAAATATTGTACCTTTTGCTCTCTCAAAGTCTTGTGAGCTGAACAGCCTCATTTTACCTGCTTCTGAATTTCTATAAAAATGGAACAAATGGCTGTCCTTCATAGCACTCAATTCCTGTTATACAAAGTTCTAAAAATAAAATGTTCTCATGTATGTTTACACCTTTCCAACAGCTGATCCTATTTCTCTTTTTACTGTGGTCACTAGGATACTCAGATCCATGTTCATGCCTATATTAAATATGTTTAAATTCTACTATATTTTTCTCTAGTTCATGTTTTCCTGTGTCTAGTTTACGATTAACCTCATTGCTAAGTTTTCCGGCATAGCTGTCCTAAGTTGTTTTTTTTTAAAACAATTGAATTTGTGTAAGCAAAATAAGCAGAAACTGTGTGCTGCAGCAAAAATCTCTCCCCATTACAGCCACCATGTTTTCATGCTAACAGCAGAGTCATGCCATGTTGCCTGCTGCATTTTTGAGAAAAGGACAGAGGGGTTGGGAGAAGGATGCCTCCTCGACTTTCTGCCAGGAGTTAGACAGCAGAAGGAAACCTATCACCTGGTGGAGACTGTGGCGGGGGTAGGCCGTGACAGGATGCTCCTGCGTACCCTTCCCTGCTGCCTCCCACCCACCCTTGCTTGTCTCACCAGTCTGAGCACTTGAGGTTCTATCGTCGCTGCCAGAGGCCTCATTCTCCAGGGATCCAGCTGCCATGCTGCCAAGTGCTGCTCCTTCTGCACCGGTGGTGGTGGGGAGCCCAGGCTGGGTGGGCGGAGCATGGGGTGGAGAGAGAGTGGGCTGAGGCTGCTCAAGGGCAGCATAGTGACAACTGACCCATCACAGGTGGGGTCACTGACCTCAGAGTCATCCACAAACACAGTTGCCTCAATAAGCCCTCCCTCCAGGCCTGGGATGTGTTTCAGTTTGTTCTGCTCTTGATCCTAGAGCTTGCCTCCAAGAGGAAGTGAGGGAAGAGATGTTCACTGTTGTCTTACCTTAAGGCAAACTGTGCAACATTTCAGTCACACTCTTTAAACTGCCCCCCAGGCCCTCTGAGGTGAATGGGTCTAGCCCAGTTCTTCACAAGAGCAAAGTGACTTGCTTGGCATCATGCAGTGAGGGATTGGAAGAGCTGGGATTTGAACTAGACTGCATGACTCCCAGCTCTTTCCAAACTTCTGCCTCAATGGGTGGAGGGTTCCTGTGGGCAGAGCCCACAGTGGACACCACATTGCCAAGGCCTGGGGTTCACTCTCTGCAGTGTGACTGAGGGCCCACTCCCAATCCCAAACACTCCTCACAGTGCAACACTTTGTCTTTGAGAGAGGCCCTGCCGGCCCCAGACTCACAGGGATGATCACTCTAAGGGTTTGTGGAGACTTGGGATCAGGGCTATCAGGTAAGACTTTCAGTGTTTATATGGTGTTCCCATTCCCTCTCTGTGCACACAGTAGGAGGTCAGACTGGGAGCCATTTTCAGACAATGGCCAGGTCACTGGCTATTGGAAAAGAAAAAAACAAAACTCAAGACCTCTTATATAGGGCCTGGGGCTACAGTCTGCCAAGGTGCGGCCTCCTGCGAAGAAGAGAAGGCCAGAATATGACCTCTGGAGGTATCTGTAGGGTGAAGAAATACCACAGGCTTTGGGTCACATCCACACGGGATCAAATGCCACCTCTTCACTGAACCGCATCTCAGTTTCTTTAGGTAAACCTGAGAGTATATACCTCCTCAGGTGTTTGTGAGAATTAAGAGAAAACTTGACGAGGAAGGGCCTAACATTTAGCAGATGTTCATTAAAAGGCCCTTAGACAATCTGAGAGAAAAAGACAGCAAGGGTGTTTGGAGAAAGAGGGCAGATCGTTGAAAAAGCCAGTTCTGTAAGAAATACACCTTCATGCTTACCCCTCATCTCCCCCCATTCCTCACCACTCCTTCCACTCCCCAACCTCCTCCCGCCGCCCCCCCCACCACTCTCCCAGCCCCATAGCTGAAAAACTAGCTCACCTCTCCTCCCCTATCCTGCCACATGGTCACTTTATTCTGGGAACCAAGGTCTGGTCGTGCCTTGAGTCAGCTGACACTGGATAATCTTTTTGCTGGACTTCCGGCTCCTGTCAACCAAGGTATCTGAGATCTCAGTGTTTGAAACTTCTTTCTCTTCTTTGAGACCTTCCAAGAACAGGTCATACCCTGTGTTCAGATTGCATTAAATCATAAATTTTCAAAGTACATTTTCCTTGTTTTAAAAAAAGCAAGCTGAGGTATGGGGAGACTGTCATGTGATCCATGTGACATGGATGTTAGCATTAAAAATGGTAGATCTAGCGTTTAGACCCTATAGGTCTGTTTTGGGGCCTATCCCCTTCAACCTGTCACTTGGATACTATCTTTTTATGAAGACCCTCTCTCTCTGACAGCTACGGGGTGGATGGTGGACTGAGAAGCCAGGATGGGCTGTAATTTGAAGTCTGTACAGGTGACACAATAACCTATAGCTTGTTGTCGGGAAGAGCTTCTGCCCAGACTCAGGGGCTGCACATTTAACTCAAGGTTCAAAACAACTGCCTATAATAGGTGTCTGGTTGGGGCTTCAAAGGAGGATCAAAAATGTCATGTGGTCAAAGTTCATTCTCTTGGGACAAAGCCCAGGAAAGGAGATGGCTGTTGGCCCTGTCCCCACCTACTGACTTTGAACTGAAGGAAGGACTTTTGAAGCTATAAGAACCTAGGTTTGAATCATGACTCTCAGTTTTCCTCATTTGTAAAATGGGAATGATGACAGCAGGTAGAGTAAATGCTGTGCAGATGGTACAATTAAGCTTGGACATATCAGCTTCCCTGAGCTCCCCTGGCTCCTTGACTTTCATGACTACAATCAATTCCTTTCATAACAGGAGCTGGGGTGGGGGTGGGGGGGGCAGAGGAGAGTGCTAGTATCCAAAAGCTTCTGTCCACTGGCCCAGTCCCACAGGTGGGGCCTACTCTTCCCTTAGTTTTCTATTTCAGTCTCACAATTTTTCATGAAGTTCCAGAAATCCTTATTCTCCCCTGGGAGCAGTAGAAATACGATCCCTCTTTCCCTATTTCTGCTTCAGGTCTGTCTGACTATGACTCTGGAAGACACGGTGTGAGAGCTGTAGCCTCTTGGACATACTTCTGCAGGATTCAAAGTTGCCAGCTCCTTTGAGTCTAGCTCTACTGCGGTCACTGTGAGCTTGGCTGAGACTTTTCTCCTCTCTAGGCCTCCATTTCTCCAGAGTCACAATAACCCCAAGGTCTAGACATCCCCAAAGTTCATATGGTTAGATTGGGTTGCTGAGGAGTGACTGTTTGGAGGTGTCAAGACCCTGCCTTCCCTAGTCAATAAGAACTTCTGGTGGTCACAGCCCAAGGTGGTAGGCAGTAGCCCCTGGGGGCTGGTTCAGGGGACACTGGGTTCAGGAGAGAGACTTTTTGTGTTGGGGTGGGCACTCCTAGGATGTCCTTTTGACTTTATGCCCAAGGGCCCACATCTCCAATGGTGCCCCTCTGTTGGAATAGAGAGATGCCAGAATAAAATAATTGGCTACAAGACACACTCAGAATATATGACTTATGCAAATATGTGCAAATAACATGCAAATGTAGCTGGCCTTTGATGGGTGCCCAGGGACTGAGCAGCTGGTGGGGGATGGGTGCCCCTATTTTTCTTCACTTCTCACTTTGCCTTAGACCTCTGAGGACTTCACAGGGAGAGACCTACTGCTTTCCTTTTGCACAGTCCCTCTTAGCAGTGAGTACCAACTGAGGAAAGCAGCTTTATAGCCCTATCATAGGCAGATTCCACTGTGCATGAGGGCACTGTGGGCAACAGGTACACCCGGGAGAAGGCATAGGCTATGTGATTCAGTACAGTGTCCTCATTCCAAATAAAAGAATAGTGAGACTCAGAGACTTGGAAAATCAGTGCAGTGAACTTCCCCTGAGTGGGGTCCATTTCTCCTAATCATCTTACCCAGAGTAAGTCTCTTGCCATGTTGGTATAGGAACTAGAAGTCAATCAAGGCTTTTTAGTTCTTAAATTGAATGTAGATTGTTTTGCATTGACAATAAGGGGACCCTGACAGGAGCTGAAGCTTCAGTCTTGTCTGTCTAAGTTGATTGCCTCTTGCTAATCAAAGAAGAAGACAGCTAAAAGAACGTAATTGAGGGTTGGTCTTATCTCTCTTCATTACTGTAGGTTTATTAGTGAACATGTTGTATCTGAGAATCCCATCTTTACTCTCTTGTATGTCTTATGAAGTCTCCCCCTCTTTGTCCGGGATATTTCAGGTCTTAAAATGCAGGATAAATATCCCTGGTCCATTGTATTATTCCTTAGAATTTACAAGCATGTGCCTGGAGGCTCTGCCCTTCACTGCTGCTTCCTTCTGGTTCAGGGAATGAGAGATAAGTGGTCTTTCCTTGCATCTTTGAGGCCTTCAGGGGACCCAGGCCACCTGTTAGACCACCTGTTAAGGTGGTCTGGGGCTTCTCCCGCACTTCCACCCTACTTTGTCAGGTAGCTGGGTCATTCATGCCCCTGTTGCAGGGTGGGGGTGGAGTTGTGAAGCAGGGGGAACTGCGCAGGTTGATGTTGGTGGTGGTGGTGGTGTGTGTGTGGGGGGGAGGGTTGTGAATCACCCCCTCTGGTTTACTCCAAATCCAGTCAATTCTCACCAGGAATGACAAAATTACTCTTTCAGTTGCAGATACACATGAAACTGGAGGTGAGGAGAAAGAACTAAGTCTTGGGACAAAAGATCCTTTCAAATCCATAAGACACTGGACGGTGAGACCAATTATAGTGACATCCTGTCTCAGAAATACACCTGCAGTGTTTCCACAGATGGGAACAACATTCCTGGTTCAGTGATGCCTTCAGCATGAGCTAGGCACCTCCCACTCCACGGGGAGAAGTTCACAGAGATGGGGCAGTAGCCCCATGACAAGCCAGATCAACCATGCGCCAATGCCTATCACTGTCAAGAAACTTCTTCAATATCATCTGGGAGAAAGACTCACAATGCTAGAGATCAGAACTATAAAACAAAGAAGAAGCAAAATGTGACAGAAACTGGGTTGGAGAAGATGATCAGTAAGAAGTAGGTGTTGAAAGGTTCTCAACATGTACAAACTGGCTCTCCACAGCACAGACACACCTGGAAAACTAAGCACAGGCTGCTGTGTCCCAGGAAAATACATCCTCACCTGGGAAAATGATATTGTTCCAGGAAAGAAAAGGAAGAATCCAATGGACTAAAAATTGACCAACTGTTAGTGAAAGAAAAGATGGGTGTGACCAGAGCTGAGGACAAGGGGAAGGGGTAGGGGGAAGAACACCCAAAAGGCAAAAAAAAAAAAATTGTAAACACATTTTATATAATAATAACAAAATAATTTATAGGCATGTGAATTCTCCATATGCATTAAATTGATTGTTTCCTTTACTGAGCCATCTGATGCTGTTTTGGAATACTCATTCAGCTTGAGAAGAGCCCAAGGGATTGGGGTTGACTTCCTTTGCACCTTGACACCTGTTATAGATAGAAGTGACAGAACTGGAATTCAATCTAAGGTTGCCTAATTCTGATTCCAAACGCTTCACCATGACTGCAACGGGTATGCTGTGCTGCTTACGGCATCTTTTTGGTCTAAGAGGGTTGGTTGGCTGGGGGTAGAATGAAAAAATTTACCAGAGCAAAATGAGGGACAGAAAAGACTGGTCATGGTGAACGTAATCACCCTTATGGCCTAGTTCACGTGGCAAACACCTTGATTCTCTGTATAAATCATACCCCAACACTACCTAATAGCTAAGCACTGTTGTATGTGTGTGTAGTGTGTGTGTGTATGTATGTGTGCTTATTCATATGGGCATGCAAGGTTACAGAGAGCTAACTTGGCAGCACATCTCCATCCCTCTGGAAGCTGATATGCGTTTAGTAAATGTGGATGTGTGAAAACTCATAATGAAGTTAGGTATTTAAAGTCTAGTTCATTTGCTGGAAGTTTTTCTTGTCTTTTTCTGAAGTCAGCCTTCTCCAGGCTAAACCTCACCCTGTGGGTAGATGAGAGTAGGGTATTCTTGCCTCAGAGAAGGATATTACCCAGTCATTAGGAGATGAAGCTAATCCTGTGGTGGGGAAATGTGGGAGGTCAGGGAGATTTAGACTTAGTCTAGAAAGTTTCTTCTGTGTTTGGAGATCATTGATCTCTTTGTTGAGATAGGGAGGGCTAAGTCCCCCAAGTGAATGAAGTTTCTGCTGGTGGGGGTTGAGCAGCAACTTCCTACCCCTCCCCTATCTCCCACATTTCAGTTCTGGGGGATTGTGTGGGCTCACACGAGTTGAGTGTAGTCATAAGGTTAAGCTGAGGTATGTGTGAGTTAAGAGGGCTGGAAGAACTGGGATAATTTCAAGCTTTGAGGGTATTTTGTTCAAAGTCATAACTTCTAGTTGTGCCATGGACAACCTCTCCAAAATAAACATGAGTATCAGGAGTCCCCATGGAGAGAGCAACATGGTGACCATCTCATCTGGTTGTTGGCAACATGGTGGTCAGACCAGATTGGGAGGACAGGCCCCACTTTGGAGTTTTTAGAGGCACTTTTCGGGGAAATGGGAATAGTGATAGGTGGTTTATGAGCGGGGATTGCTTTTTAGGTAGATGGTGGTAGAGGCTTATGTTATGATTTAAACCTAAAAAGCAAGCACTCTCTTTTAGGGACATCGTATCTACGGTCCCAGAGACCCAGATATCCCACCCTGCCCTCTGGCCCAGGGCCCAGCCAGAAATGATGTGGAGCAGTAACACCCAGTAGTGCAGGTGTGGTTGTGACAAAGGAAAGGCCTGGGTTGGCAGGGGCTCGAGACTTCTGAGGCAGTGCAGCTCTCCACGTCCATCAACCATTCTCATCATACCACCAGCCTCAGAGTGCTGTTTTGTTTTGTTTTTTCCCGAGCAGGCTTTATTTTGTATTTTGGCACTTGATTGGTTTCCCCCAAGTGAAGTAAGACACAACTTTTCACTTCCTCCAAGTTTTTACACAGGGACTAGATACACTCTGGGGTAAGATAAGATCCTGAAACCCATAGCAGAGGCCAAGTCCTTGGTGGAGGGCAAACAGGAGCTGATTGAAATGTGGTAAGTTTGGCTGTGGGGCAGTGCCAGGCCTGTTGCCCAGGTTGGGCAGAGGTGGGTGGGTGGCCTGAGCACTTAGATTGAGGTAGAAGCACAGTTGTCTTCCCAGGGCCATTAGTGAAGCAAGTGGCTGCTGAAAAATTAACCACAGGTCTCAGTAATGCATTTTGGAGAGGAGCATCCTACCACGTGCACACATGCTTGATGTGGACCCGAGAGCAGGGCAGAAGTGGGCAGGGATGTCTCTGCCATTTTGGAAAATGACAGAGAAGAAAAACAATGAACCTCCTCACCTCCCTCGCTGGGTCTTCAGGAGTGTTTGAGGCAGTGACCTTGAGGACTGGAGTGTCTCTTGTATGTGCCCACTTGGGTGTCTTGGGGCTGGGAAGTCACTCATTCTTGGGTTCTGCCTCTTACCACAAGGGCACTCCACTGTGACTCCTGCTTTAAAGACTAGCTGACATTCCCTAATCAACCGCTAAAGGCTCATTCTTGAGGAAGAAGCTTTATCTTGAAGCCTCCAGGGCAGAGGTCTTGCCTGAGGAGGGCAGGAAAGCACCTTGGACAAGGAGCTGGAAGCTACCATTGCTCCCTGTGCCTGACATTGGGTCACTTTGCTGCTCTACTACTGTTACGAGGTAGTGGACTGAAATCGGGTCAAAATGGGTAAAAGCCTCCAATCAACAAGGCACATTTAAAATGCCGCTTCTGAGACCGAGGTTCCCTCAGGTTCTTACCACCCATGCATAGCAGTTGTGGGTCTCTTTCCTCCTTTCCTTTCATCACTCTTTTTTTTCTTCTTTTTCTCCTAAAAGCCAAAGCCTCCAATTTCCCTCTACACACCCTCTAGGTGATACATTTTCTCTTCCCCACCTGGGATTCACAACAAAGCAAAAGTACCTTTCCTGTTTAGGCCTCTTTTACCTCTGTTTTTTCAGACACAGTTAATGGCAGCAATGCCAAAATTTTAATACTGCTCATATTGGGGTCCCAGCTTCAATACTGTCCATATTGGGGTCCTGGCTTCAGGACTACCCCCTTTAAAATTTTTGTCACTGTGGGTTCTCCCGCATACACGCAAGCAGTTGCTCAGAGATAAAACAGCTATAAAGGTAAACACACTGGTTTATTTATAGTAAGGGGAAAAACAAAGAGTCTAATAGTTCACACCCTAACAAGTATCCCAAACAGAAAGGAACCCTATTTCTGCTCCTCGGGGAGCTGCATGGGGTTTACCTCAGCCCCAAATTGCTGAGTTGTGTCCTTATCCTTTGGTCCTCCATTGCTCCCAACACGAGGTTCAGCTCCGTTCTATCTAGGTTACACGGTAGCTCAGCACTTCATCAGGATGGCCTCTCCTTCACCTTCACATTGCTGCCCACCCTTCCCTTCAAGGTGATGCTGGGAGAGCCCCAGAAGACTCTGCTTCTGGGTCCTTCTTCTGCAGATGCCAAAACCTCTGAGCTCTTGGAAATTGCCTCTGCTTTCCTTGCCAAAAGTTTGTGTTCAAATCTCTGCTCTTTTATTTTTTGTCCTCTTTCCCCCTCCTCCAAACCAGAAATCAAATTGCCCTCTACAAACCCTCTTGGTGCTTCATTTTCTCTTCTATACAGGGAATTTGCAACAAAGTAAAAGTACTATTACTGTTTTGGCCTCTGTGTATGTCAGCCACAGCTAATGGCAATGCCTAAATTTCATGAATAAATACACTGTCCAAGCTGGGAACAAACATACTGCCCATATTGGAGACAAATGCACTACCCATATTGGGGTCACCGTTTCACTGCAACTCAGCACTTCCTTGGGCATGGGTGCCTTACAGGATCCCTGAGGTCTGAAGCTCTAAAAAGGTCTGCCACCTGCCCGTTTCCCAGTTCTGTTACAAAAAGGAAACAACTTCAAAATGGACTTATTTTTGTGGCATCCCACCAATGTTTAATAATTAACTTAGTTGCAGTTTCAGCCTCTCCTCAAAATGGAATTTGAATTCCGTCTGTCATGTCAGAATTTACCTGCCTGATAAGACCCCTTGACTTCCCCAAACAAGGTGCCTGAAACACTTTTATTTCTTTTGTTGGTAGCTGGGTTCATGCCCCAGACTTCTTCTGACAGTGAAAACTTTCCTTTTGTAAGATTACTTGGATATCCTTCTATCATTAGATAGAATGTTGGCTGATTCATGAATTGTTTAATAAAGTCAATTAAATCTCCAAATTCACTCAATTGAATTTTGTTTTTTAATAGGTGAGAACACTGTTGAATAGTAAGAATCCTGAAGTCTTGTGGTGGGTAGACCTGTAGAACTGGCAAGCTCACTATGGTTCTTGTCAGAGATGATGGTGACTGATATCTTGGCTTCATGTTGTATTATGAGGCATATTTTGCATTTTCTCTCTTTCCTGTCCCAACTCTGGGCCTTGCCTAACTTCTTCCTTGTGGTTCATTGACAGAGGTGCCTTAGACACATGGTAAGCTTTGAAGTCATAGTGACACTGCTTGGTCTAAGCCTGTTTGGCATGAAGCTATTGCTCTTGCACACAACTTATGGCTAAGGCTCAGGCCAGAGGAAGGCTGGGATATACAAGTCCTCTGAGTATACCAGCCTGTTACACCCTCCCTTTCCCACCCAATACCGCTTTGAGCAAACAGAGTGCTCTGCTTTCTAGAAGTCCACAAGAGGATGTTGTCGTGGGACAGAATCTGGTGTAGGCTGGAGGCATGGGGTGAAAGAATTCACCAGAGACAGTGTAGAGAACAGAACGTGAAATTACTGTAATACACTGCTAAGGAAAGCAGTGAACAAGACAGGAGAGGTCTGCCTCACAGAGAGAGGGTCCTGAGACTATTTATATCCCAGGTATCCTGGATTGGTTCTTGGGTGTGCCTTAATTGATAATCCAAATTTCCACAGTGGATCATCACCCCAAATGGATCATCACCTTAGAAGTCCAAGTTTCCAGGGTGATCCCATTCACTCCCTTTATGCATTCAAGCCTCCTAAACTTGCCTGCTGGGCAAAGAATAGGGGTTTAACTTTAGTTCAATACTGATACTGTAACAGATGTGTAATTTTCAGAATTTGCTGTTATTTGAAACCATTCTCTTCCTCTTCCTCTGTTCCTCTTCTTTCTCTTCTTCTTGCTCCATATACACCAATTCTGTTAAAAATTTGTTTATCCTAAAAATCTGCTTCTTTTGCCTTTGTGCACACAAATATGCAGATTTGAGGCCCTGGGTTCTCCTTCATGACATGCTAACACTTTCAGTTGACAATAGTAAGATGGTTGATTTGTCAGGTGGGTACAAGCCAATGACTCTCAAACTTCTTGTCTGGATGAACTCTCTTGTACATATATAGTCAAGCAGAGATTATAGAGCCAGATATGAAACAAAAGTTCAATAGACAAAAACCATCTTTACATATGATGATCCATTTCTTTCTTCTTCATTAAAGAAAAAGCTTATGGGCCCAACCCCTTGTTGGGTTACTCACGGATTTGCAAATGCTGGCTGTCAACCACTTGTGCAAGCATAGACTGTGGTATTCCCACCACACAGTGACTGCTGTGGTGGTGGGTTGTGACTGCAGGGGAGCAAAAATTTGCTACTCCAAAACATGTCTTTGGCAAGAGGTTATTTCATGAGAGGGACTCTGGAGGCTGTGTGAAGGTTTTTTTTTCACTTTTATATGTTCATATGTTTATATCTAAACTTCTCTCTGAAAGAGTCTTTTCCAGGATGACCTGATATCTTTATCTATTTTTAATGTTCAATACAGAAGTACCTTTGTTTTCCCCTTAAATGCCCTGACTGATTACACCCCTTTCTACTACAACTCCCCTTGTCCTAGTGAGGCATTTAGGATGGTATCTAAAGTCAAGTGGGTGACTTACTTAGTCATGCCAGGCCACTCCCATTTATACAGGAATTTATTATCAAACCTCTTTTTGAGTTTTTTCCTCTTAGCAATCTGTCTGATCCATGTTTGTTAGCTTTAAAGAACCTAGGAAGTTAGAGGATAATTTCTTTTTTGCCCCAGCAGGATCTTTTGGCACTCACAAACTGGGGTGGGATAGGGGTCATTGTATGCATGAGAAACATGGAAAATTGTCCCAGTCACAAGTCTTCTCTGATGTATCACCCAGAGTGTGAGAGAGACAGGAGTATCCATTCTTCCATTCTGTGTCTTGCATGGAACCCAGGATCCCTGAAAAGCCCACAATTCCTTTGACATAGCCATTCTCCCTGGTCCTAGTCCCTTTATCTGAACACTCGGTAGGCTATAGCTGTGGACTTTTCAGTATGGGTGTTCTGAGATTGTCCCAACTTGAACTTGACTTCTGAACCTATAAAATCCTGCTTATTTAGAGATTGGAGCCATAGAGGGGTGAGCCATGGCTGCCCTGGCTCAGTGCTACAGGGGAGCTGGGCTGAGGAGGAAGGTGCAGAAGAGGGTGATAGGGTGATAGGCAGGTGGCCTAACTTGACTGCTCTGGGCCCCAGGAGCAACATGGCATGGGTGGGGCCATTTGACCAAGGACGCAAGTGTTCTGTACCACCTGTCACACCTTTCTTTGCTGGACCTTCTCCAAGGTTTCCCCATCAGTATCTAGAAAGTAGGAATGTAAAAATCCAACCTAAGCAATCAGTATGTCAGTGTGCAGAATGAGGGGTACCCCAGGACTCATGAACTTGCATGCTCTAAATGGATTTTGCTATCCACTCCTAAAAGAGAGAACATATTTTTAATGTAAAAGAACTTTAACTTTGATAGAATATTGTGCCTAGAGAGAAGAAAGGATAATAGTTTTCCAACGAAAACACCTGAAGTTACCATCCTCTTATGAGGAAATGTCCAACAAACAGGGTTGGCCCAAAGAGGGGCCACTGAGGCCTGAAACCTTGCTACAAGTCTTGCCAAAAGACTCCTTCTGGTGGACAGCTAGAGGAAAGGGGCTGAAGGAGGCAGGCAATTGGGGATTAAAGGAGCAAAATCAAAATACAAATCAAAGTAAAGACTGCCATTGTCAGCCTCTCCACGGTTTCTCACCCATGTTTCTTTCAAGTATCTCCTACATCTCCCAAGTCCCAGAGGCGAGTTCAGATCTGAAAAACAAACGGGCTCTTCTTTTTCACTTGTATCTCTGGTCCACAGGTTTCCTCCTGTGTTTTCTTTTCCAAGTCATCTAGATTCCCTTTCCCACTTTTTTCTAGGTGGAACAGAGAGCATGGGCCCTTCCCTTTTTCTGAAAAGTACATCATTGCAAGATCACACCAGAAGCAGCAGCTCCAGACAGGCTCACACCGCTCCCCTCAGAGCACTTCACCACTCAGGGGGTGACCCCACTTCTCCAGGTACATGATGGTGTTTCTTTAATAAGGAAGAGTATCATATTATTTCAGAAAGACTGGCTGCCACCTGGGCCTTCATATAACCACAGAGCTGCTGCCTGCAACACAAGCATTAAGGATGGGGCAAGATGAAGTCTGCCCAGACTGCTTCAGACAGTGGGAATTCGAGACTAAAAGCAGCCTTAAACCCCTATGGATGCTGGAAGGATCTGTCAGTGTCTTATTTCCTTCTCCTTTTTCCCTCCTTTTCTGTGCTTGTCTAGATTCCAGGTTGCCCAGAAAGACTAAGCTTCAATGGCCAGGGGACAGACTATGGGCCGTCACAGAATCTCAGGGGGCTGAAGGAGAATGGGTTCATGAAGACAGTTGAAGCTGTGTAACAGGACACTGGCCACCCATGTGGACACCAAATGCCACCTCTGACCCTGTTAATTTTGCTGCTGAGGACAGAGGAACGTTTGCCCTGCCCCACCTTTGGGCATCACTCCCTTAGACCTAATTCCCGTGTGAGGGCATCCCATCATCTAAACTCGGGGTACCTCCTCCCAGCTGCCCAGATTACAGAGAGTCAGTCAAAATCCTTTAAGTTCTCCTGGGAGAAGCAGAATGAGCCCTCCCCCTGGACTCATTCAGGGACCACACCTGGGGAGGTGGCCACACTTGGGGCCAATATCAATGTGCTCCATGCTCTCCTGGTCACCCCATGTCTTAAGGCAGATGCTTCTAGTTCTCCAATTGCTCACAGCTCTTACAAAGGTAGTTTGAGACTTCAAGCCCAAGAGACTCCAGCATGAGCCCAGAACTGGCTTTTTCATTCCGGAAGTACTAGAGGAGTGAGGGTGGCACAGAGCTCCCCAGCATCTCCAGAGAGTATCTTAGTGGGGTTTCTGACCTTTGTGGAATGCCATTCACAGACCAGACAGACTCATGCGGTTGAGATGGAGCAAACTCCATCTTGCTTTAATTGCTTCCGGCAAGCTGAAGACAAAATCTAGCATTGAGATCCTCTGAAGATGTGATGGCGCCCGGCCCCTCCAAAAGTATTTACCTATGGAAATCCCTTTTAACAGAGATAATGACCACCTTTGAGCTATCCCCCTGCCCCCAATTACCTCTCAGGAATTAATATGTTAACCAATTTTATTACCCCCTCATCATTTGCCTTCCTTTGAAATGTGTCCTGAATTGTATCTACCTGAGCCACTTTTTTCTTTGTCAGAAACCTTTATAAGTTATTAAAATTTGCTGGATAATGTGTACTTTCATTCATCCCCAGGCTCCATGGTTGTGTCGATCTCTCTCATCTGTCCTCCCTTGTACCCTACGTTCACCTCTCAACAACCTTGAGAGGTTCATTCATCCCCAGGCTCCATGGTTGTGTCGATCTCTCTCATCTGTCCTCCCTTGTACCCTACGTTCACCTCTCAACAACCTTGAGCTCTGAAGCACCTCAAGGAAGATTCAGGAGGAGAGAAGGATGAGGCTGCAAATGAGCCACTGAGGACCCAAGTCCACAAGGGACCTAAACCCTCTTCCTTGGTAGCTGTACTCCATGTGTGACCACACAAGGCAAAATTTCTGTCACTGCCAAGCGGAGAAGGCAAGGGGGTACTGCATGGAGCAGATCAACCTCTTTTGAATGTTAAAGTGTGCAAGACTCATATGGACTTTGATTTTGCTGCAACCTCTTTTGAATGTTAAAGTGTGCAAGACTCATATGGACTTTGATTTTGCTGCAAATTTTGATTCAGTGGGTCTGGGGTTTTGCCTGAGTTTGCAGCTCCTACATGATGCTGATGATACTTAAATATCCTATGTGAGTAGATAAGGTATAATTGGAGAGTAGATAAGGTATAATGTGGAGGCATGTTCAGTGTGAGGCCAGGAGCTGGGAGGGTGGTACAGCTGCCCTCTCCAGTCTCTTCTCTGCCTTCTGCACACAGCCTGTGGTCCAGCTGCTTCTTTACCCTGGAAGGGCCTTCCTGACCTCTACCTTAACAACAGAGTGTATAGCCCTTCCAGATCTTTGAATGGATTAGCCTCTCCCTGAGTCTTCAGTAGTTCTTGGACTCTCCCTTGTTGCAGCCTTGAATGGTGCCAGCCTTAGGCAAGGGTGCAGAGGAGTGGGTCTTGCACGTCAGAGACCATGTGCCTCTCTAGAACCTGAGGAGTCTGGAGGTCAAAGAAATTCATCAGTCTAAAACGTTGGCTCTTTTCTTATATAAGTTTCTATGTATCCCCAGCTCCAGGACTTTCTGCTCAAATAGAGGTAAGTCAAGGTCCACTGGGACTCTTTCCTGGGTCTGGAGGTGGACAGAGCTACTGGTTTGTGTGCACTTGCAGGCCCATGGAGCAGCCAAGGCTTCTGTCTGCAGAAGGGGTGTGAATGCAATGAGCTTGGATAGCAGGTGCCTGTCCGAAAGTCCAAAACACATGTCCAAGGCACCTTGCAAAGTCCAGTCTTTCTTTTCTATCTTCTCTGCCTTTTTTTTCTCTCCAGTGTTCCGAGCTATGGCTTCTTCAAGGCTCTTCAAATTTTTCCAACAGACATTGATGCAAATTCAGCTTTCCAAATATGCCACCTTGCTGTGGCTCCATGCACTTCCCTTACCAGGCCCACCTTTGGTGGCATCTGGCCAAATTCACCATGCCTACTCTCAGCAGCTCCTGGTCATCCCCAGCCCGCCAATGTGGCATCCAACTCCATACTGGCTACTTCTCTGCTGGCCACTTGCCCACCGTGGCTCCTTGTCATCACCAACTCACTCTTCCAGGGGGCTTCCCCTAGCAGGCCAGACAGGCCTGTTCTATCCATCTGCCATTCTCATCTGCCTTTTCTCTCTCTTTGCCTGTCCTTTTTATCTGCCCTTTTCCCACTTCTTGCTTCTTCTCCTGGGTCTTTCTCTCAGACCATGCCTACCAGGGCATTTTGGTGCCCATATAGTTTTCAACTGCGTCACTATCCTGTATCAGTGGCAGTGGCCCAAATGGACAGATCATCTGGAATAAACATTCCTTCACTTGCTCCTTCACTAAATACATCTGTCAGTGTGTCTATCTATGCATCCCTTCATGCATCTATCCCTTCTTTCATATAGGATCGACAAATGGCTGCTTTGGGTCAGCACTATTCTCTATGCTTGGAGAGTAATCAGGCAAGAGTGATCAGAGTGGTGAGGGAGACCAGAGTGCCAGGGGGAGAGTATGTAGAAAAGCAAGCAGTGAGTAATACTATGGCATCCTATGTGTTGATGTAGAGGAGGGTTGTTCTAGTAAATCCTATTCATTGGAGACCCATAGTGTGTTAGGCCCTTATTAGTACACGGGATGCATATATGATAAAAACAAGAACCAAAACACTATCAGTCTCCTGGAAGAAGATTCATGGTCTCCATGTTTCCATCGTGGGTTGAAACTTGGGGTTAAACACTGGGTGCCTCAGAATTTAAGGTCACCCTCCTAAGGTACCTCTTAGAGGTTTGCCTCCTGCTTGAAAGTATGTTTAGATGAAGGCTCAGGGTCCTGCCACCTCAGAGTTTCATTTCTAGGTACCAGGGAACAACAAATCCTTCTTTGCTCCTTGAATCCCAACTTTCCTAAAGATGAATGTCTTTCTCTTCTGTAGAAATCAGCTCTTTTGAACCCATAAGCCTAGATTTTTTAAAACAAAAGAGTTAGTGGGCATTGTCTCTCTTTGTGTCAGGTGGCTTATGATTTTGACTGACTGAGCAACATAGAATAATTAATAACCCAGAGGAAATAATGTCTGGATACCTTCTCTGAAAGTAGGGGCAATAGTACCCCAAAATAGCATAGGGACACCACTCAGATTGCTATGGATCCCTCTCACTGTGTTTGTGTCCACCTCCTGGTTTTTGAGTCCTGGTGCCTAATAACTTGTCTCTGTAACTTTCTTGTGCTAACCTTGGGGCTGCTGGGGCTATCTTTTCTGCACACATGCACAGAGGGCAGAGTTCTGGGGCAAGTGCACCCCCTGGGGGCAGTCCTCAGGCCATGACTGACTAAGGTTGGAGTATGAAAGTGCAGCTGTCTTGCCTCAAATGAAGTAATTTGTATCAACTTGTGTAAAGGAGGCTGGGACTCTGCCTATATGGCACAATCTTAGGGTCTTCCTTTTCTCTGTCCTGCATCCCTTTGCCCACTCCCACAATCCCTACTCCATTTTTCACTTTTCCTGGGCACATCCTTAACCAATCACATCTCAGCCTCTGAGGCTGAACCTATGACAACCAAAGAGGACAATGCTCATCCCTGGTGCTCTTTGATGAATGCAAGCAGCTTTCAAAGCAGCTTCACAGTGGAAGGGAGTTGGAGCACACCCAGTCAGTCTCCTTTGTCTCAGCTGGGTAGACCAGAGGGCCAGCACTGACCCAGAAAGGGGATTTTCAGGCCACAGGTGAGAATGAGATCAGAAGTTTTTGCTGATCACGAACTCAAGCAGTCCCTCATGCAGTTTAACTGTCCTAAATCAGTGAATATAATCATGTAGGGTGAGGAGGATGGAGGGTGGAGGGTGCTGGCAAGGCCTGAGTCCAGAATAAAAGAAGTGAAATCCCACTGAAATCAGTAAGGCTGATATCATTGTGTGGGGAAGAAGGGTAAAGATTCTGCAAACACACGTCTGGAGCGCAGGATAAGGCTGGGGAACGCTGCAAATATGTTGGACAGGCATGGAGTGAGATAAGAGTTGAAATTCAGGAAGTTGACCTGATAAAGTAGAATGAAAGAAAAAGGTTAAAAAAGCCAGGGAGGAGGACCAAAGAGATATGAAAAGCCAGAAGATCAAATGGTGCTTAAAAGTCAAGGAGGCTGAGATCTGCATGAATCATGGACTTGGTTTGGGCAGGTCCTTGGTGGTCTTTGGGGCAGACTAGGGCAGTGTCAAGAGCACAGGTTTGGGAAAGCTAGTAGCTTTCTTTGTTGCCTGTGTGACCTTGGGTGAATCACTTAACCCCTTTGGTCTCTATCGAGAAAGGGAAATGTGGCCATTGCAGGGATTAAGGACTCAGTGTTTGGAAAAGTGCTTGACTGTGGATAGTTCCAATCACCTGTAGTTGGCACACTGCAGGAGAGAGTAGCTTCTGTGGAGAGTAAGGATGCTTAGGTAGGGGCTGGGGTAAGAAGGGCTTTGTAGCACCAGCACTGGGGTTTGCTGTTCGGGGCAGAGGCACTGCAGTGGGCAGAAATAAAGTTTCAAATTTAGGAAGGGCTAGTTGATTCTGGAGGTAAAAATAAGCCACAGGTTTAGTGGGAAAGCCTGAGAGCATCCTCAGGTTCCCTAGACTTGGGGGAGGCAGGGCCCATTGTTGGCTGTGGTGTGAAGCCATTTCCCCTGATCATGTGCCTGGCCATTACCATAAAATATGGGATGACACTGGATTTGGTCATTAAGTAAATGGGATAAAGAAATAATTGGAAAATGGATCCCTGCCCGGAAGGAGTGGAATTGTTCCCTGTGCGGCTTTCTGAGTAATCTTTGGAACCAGACAAGCTGAGATGTCAGGCTTAGATGAGATGACTCCACCTTAAAAGACCCTGAAATTATGCCTGATGGTTGAAGAGCTTTTGTCTTCTGAACAGAAGGATGAAAAAAGACCCTGAGTGTTCCTGGAGGAGGAGGATAGTCAGAGTCCCCGGATGTTAAACCCAAATCCCGGTGTCTCCTCTAGTTTCCACCGGAGCTGAGGGGCGGCCAGAGGGCTGGGACTGAGGAGGCTACTCAGGCAGCTGGAGGGTGGAAGAGGTGGCAGGGTGTGAAAGCAAAGAGCAAATCAGTTGAATTTTCCCTTAACCTTACAGTTTTAAAGCCACATACTCAATCTTCAGCACTCCACCAAACCACAGTTCATCCTTGGGTCCTGAGGACAAAATGTTTGGGGTTAAGATCTCCCAAGATGCAGCCTTTAGAGGAAGAACTGGTTTTCTTGTGGGTGGGTATGGGGAGGATAAAATCCCCCCCTTTCCTGTACCCTAAAATCCTTCACAAAGACCTCATAGTGGAACCCAGATGCCACTCCACTCCACGTTCTATGGCTCCAGCTGACCTGTTCACCTGAATCTTGGCTCCTAGCCTAGAAGCTCCTACCCGTGTGATCACTACCCATGTGATCGCTATTGTGGAGCCAGAGCATGCTTTCTACTTACACCGCATCTTTATGTCAGCAAGCACCATCAGGCCTTGCTGGTATTGCAGCATTTTCTCTTACTCCTTATAAAAGTAAGTCAGGGGTAGCCCCAAATGAACCTCCCAGCTTCGTGAAACCCATGTGATGCTCTTCAACTCTTCCATCTCTGGATTGGAGCGGCATGTCCCAGCATCCGGATACCTGACCTGCCACACTCACTCCCTGTGCTTGTTTAAGAGGCAAATTCTTGGCTCCCCCCCCTTGAGCCACAGAACAGAACCCCAGAATCAGACCTGGATTCACATAACTGGGTGCGAGACTTGAAGGGGACGGCTACCTAAAAACAGATTTCCCTGCATGGAGCAGCTGCAGGAAAAAGATTTATAAAATAGTTCTTGGCTTTACCAAAAATAAAAGCCTGTGAAATCCTCCAAGTAAGAGATGCAAGGGTTTGTGTTGATAAGCATTAAGAGCAGAATACTTTATTAGAAAATAAAGATGAAATTGGAACGAACAAGCCCACAATAGTGAAAGGTATAATTTTTACAAAATCAGTTTTCCCTCAGTCCATCTCCATTTGACATCCATCAAAACAAATTATTGGTCACGCAGGGTGTGCTATACACACACACACACACACACACACACGCACACACATACCACAAAAACAATATGCTGTGCACAGGCATTAGTGGCTTTATGTACAATGAAGAAAATGAAAAACAGCTACAGAAGAGTCATCAGGAAGTGGCAGACCCTGCCAGCTTGTGTCTAGAAATCAGTGATTAGAGTTTGCATCAAAAGGTGTGTAAGCAGTCACTCACTGGCACTGCCCATCGAGCACAAATCTGTGCTCACTGCTGGTTTTGCTGAGTAATACATGCCCACTTATTGAAAACCTCCCACACTTTCCCTTTCACAGTAAGGGGGAAATTGCTGTCAGACTTGACCCCCCCCCCCTTCTCCTTTGGTGTCTCATGGGCTGGGACCTCTTAGTGGTTTTTACAGGAGTCACCTTCCCTGTACCAGAAGCACTGAATCAGGAGCACTGTACCAGGAGCATGGAAATTACCCCAGAAAGATGGACATCATCTTCCTACTTTATTCTTCAAGTGTTTCCAAGACACATGGATTTGCGGAGCCCATCAATGAGATAGTTAGAGTCCATGACAGTCTTGCTGTTTGGATTTATGGTTCCTCCCTTTCTTTGCCACCCCTAGCCCTGTGCACAGTGCTGCTATAGCTGCTCCATATAATTAATCTTAAGTGGCACTGTAACCCCCGAGTTCTAATATGGCCTCAGCTTCAACCAAGCTCCTGCCCCTTTGATCTCATGTTCCATACTTGCTGTATTCACTTTTGCAAATGTTGGGAATTGAATGGAGTGGGTTTTGACCACAATGGCTTGCTCTGCAGGAAGGTTCAACAGAACAAGGTGACCTGTGGAGCGTGGTTGCAGGTTGAGAGATATGCCCTAGATAAAAACATCCCACAGTGACCAAGGCTGCAAGCAGCCAGGGCACACATAACCACAGGAGAATCTTGCTCTGGGAAAGTCCTACACCCGCGTACATCCCTCTGGTACACTGGATTTTGCTTTGTTTGGAAAAACTGTTTGCTAAACTACTTTCTTGCACGTAGCAACTATTTGCCCTTAAAATTAACAAACACTTATGTCATATATTAATAAAGCTCTCAATAAAACTTCCAGGTGAGCAGGCACAGGGAGAGCAGATATCAAGAGTCACTCCCCCAGACCGCCCCGTTCTGTACTTTAATCTCTTTTCTGTACTTTTGTGTTTTAATGCCCCCGTATCAACTTATCTCTGGTGCTCAGCTAAACTGTCCACATAAAAATACTTACCTACTTACAAGAAAATTCACATTTTCGTGTGTGTATATGATTTTCGACAAATGCATATCATCACGTAATCAATCACAGAATCAACACACAGGACAGCTCCATGTGATCTCTTGTTTTACCTTGGCACTCATTTTCTCCCTTAACCTCCTGCCCCTAACAACTGCTGAGTCATCCTATACTTTTTGTTCCTATCATTTTACTTTCTTGGACTGTCATAAAATGCATAGATTGGTCTAGTATGTAGCCTTTTGAGGATTGCTTTTACTTAGCACCATGCTTTCAAAATCCATGTTGTTGAAGATATCAGTAGTTCATTCTTTTTATTGCTAAGTAGTATTTCATTATACGGATGTACCACATTTGTTTGCTCAGTTCACTGGTTGAAGAACATGTAGAGTTGTTCCCAGTTTTTGGTGATGATGAAGAAAACATCAACCTGTGAACAGATTTTTGTGAGAATGTGCTTTATTTCTTTTGGTCAAATACTTCAGAATGGGAATGGCAGATCATGTGGTAAGTTTCAGTTCAACTTAGCAAGAAATTGTCAAGTTCTTTTCCAAAATGGCTGAACTGTTTAGCATATACTTATACATGGGCAATGTACATGAGTTGCATTTGTATGTATACAAATACACAGGTTCATGTGTGTATGTCTGTATATAGATGAGAGAACCATCTTGGTTGCATGTGAGGATGCATATGTGTATGTATGCATGCCTGCATGTGTGCACAGTAATGGAATTATCATTTTGTATATCTATGTGCATGCAGGCATATTTGTATGTGTGTGTATGTTTAATTGAACAATGAAAGCCCCAGGGTCCTCCACATCATCCCCAGCATTTGTGTGATTTCCTATAGTTATTTTACGATGGTGATAACAACATTTCATTGAGATCTTAGTTTGAATTTCCCTGACAACAATGATATTAAGCATCTTCTCATGTGTTTATTTGCCATTTCCATTTTGCCCAGTTTTAATTGGATTATTTATTTTCTTACTATTGAGCTTTGAGACTCCTTTTTATATTCTCATAGAAAATTTTCTGAAATATGTTTTGCAAACATTTTCTCACATTTTGTAATTTGTCTTTTGATTCTCAAAACATTGTTTCACTAAACAGAAGTTCTTAAATTTAATGAAGTCCCATGTATCAACTTTTTTTGTGAATCATGCTTTTGAGGTTATATTAAGAAATTGTTGTGTAGCTCAAGATCATGAATATTTTCTCTGACATTTTATTCTAGAAATCTTATAGCTTTAGGTTCTATATTTAGATCTCTGTTATTTTTCCCTTGGGATTTTCTATGTAGACAATTATGCCATATGAAAATGAGACTTTTTAATACAACTTTTCCAAACTTGATGTCTTTATTCCTTTTTCTTTCCTTATTGTACTGGCTAGGACTCCCAAAAGGATCTTATTGGGGGTGATGGGAATGGATAGTCTTCTCTGTTCTTGATCTCAGGGAAAGATATTCAGACATTCACCAGTAAGTATGATATAGGTGTTTTGGTAGATGCCCTCAATCAGGGCATCTAGTCCTGCATCCATGAGAGTTATTTTTTTTTTATCATGAAAGGATATTGAAATTGTTTACATGCTTGTTCTGCATCTATTTTGGTTACCATATGTGTTTTCTTCTTTAGTTTTTTGCTCTGGTGAATTATTTCTTTTGAACAACTCCCACATTCCTGGAATAAATTGCAAACAACCATACTGTATTATTCTTTCTATATTGTGTTGGATTCAATTTGCTAATATTTCATGGAGGATTTTGTGTCTGTGCTAATTTCTTTCTTCCCTGATATTGGAAATTTGTGTCTTTTCTCTTTTTATTCTATTTTAGTTTTTAATAATTAAAAAAATGTTTGTGGGAAGAAAACAAGTTACATAGATAGGTATACATATTACAATACCATAACTACAAAATTATAACCATGAAAAATAATATATTATTTACTGATGTGTGATTTAAAAGTTTCAAATACCGCTGGCATGGCAAACATCAGATCCAGTGTACTAATTATTATTTCTGGGAATGTATAATGGGGAATAGGATAGAAGAGATATCCACAGAGAATGTCAACTATCTCTGTGATAGCTGTTCTTTTTTTAAAATTTAATTTATATATTTTAAATTTACATATATACGTGTATTTATATTATATTACATTACTGCATTGTTGTGTACCCTGGGGCTTTCCCACTTCACTAACACCTGTTAACCATCCTGATCTTTTGTGCTCTTCACCTCCCCCGCCTTCTTCTCCCTCCTCCTCTCTCACTCCATTGTTCAGTCCCATTGATTGTTTTTAATTTTTTCTTATTCATTTGTTTTTCCCTATGTCCATCATATAAGTGTGACCATCCTGTACTTCTCTTTTTCTTTTTGGCTTATTTCTGCTAATATGAGTCTTTCTAGTTCCATCCAGGTTGCTGCGAATGACATGTTTGTCCTCCTTGATTGATGCATAGTATTCCATCATATATATGTACCACATTTTTTTTAGCCAATCATCTGTTTGGGGGCATTTGGTTTGTTTCCAAATTTTGGCAGTTGTAAACAGAGCTGCAATAAACATGCGCGTACAGGTGTCCTTTTGAATTAGTATTTTCATGTCCTCTGGGTAGATTCCCAGTAGTAGGATTGCTGGGTCAAATGGTAAGTCCACTTTCAATTGTTTGAGAGTTTTCCACACGGTCTTCCATAGTGGCTGGACCAGTTTGCACTCCCACCAGCAGTGTGTAAGAGAGTTCCTTTTTCTCTACATTCGCACCAACACTTGTTGTTGTCTGTTTTATTTATATGGGCCATTCTTACTGGTGTAAGATGGTACCTCAATGTGGTTTTAATTTACATTTCCCTGATTATTAGTGATGGGGAACATTTTTTCATATGCCTATTAGCCATTTATAGCTCTTCTTTGGTGATGTGTCATTTTAGTTCTTCTCCCCATTTTTTTGACTGGGTTTATTGCTTTGTTTCTGTTGAGCTGTAGGAGCTCTTTGTGGATCTTTGTTATTAGACCCTTGTCACTTGTCTGGAGGGCAAAAATTTTCTTCCAGTTGGTTGAGTTTCTTTTTGTTTTGTTTATTGTCTCTTTTGCTGAACAGAAACTTTTTAATTTGATATGGTCCCAGGTGTTTATGTTTTCCTTCATTTTTTTGCCGGCCATAGTTGTTTCCTGAAATGGATTTCTGAGGTGAAATTCATGAAGGGTTTTGCCCAGGTTTTCTTCTATGTATTTTATGGTTCCAGGTCCTTTATTCATTTTGAGTTAATTTTTGTACAGGGTGTGAGGGTGTTGTCCTGGTCCATTTTTTTTTTTTTTTTACAAGTTTTGATCCAGTTTTCCCAGCACCATTTACTGAAGAGGCTATCCTTGTTCAGGGTATGTTTTTTGCCTCTTTGTCAAAGATTAGTTGACCATATATGCGTGATTTTATTTCTGGGTATTCAATTCTGATCCATTGGCCTGTCTGTTTTTGTACCAGTACCATGCTGTTTTAAGTATGATGACTTTGTAGTATAGTTTGAAGTCTGGAATAGTAATACCTCCATTCTTTCTTCTGTTTGTCAAAAGGGTTTTGGCTATTTGGGGTCTTTTGTTGTTCCATATGAATTTCAGTAATTTTTGTTCTGTCTCTCTAATATATGTCATTGGGATCTTTATTGGAATTGCACTGAATCCGTAGGTTGCCTTTGGTAATATGGCCATTTTGATAATGCTGATTTTTCTGATCCATGAACAGGGAATGTCTTTCCATTTTTAACATCATCTTCTATTTCTTTTAAGAATGTTTTGTAGTTTTCTTTGTATAGGTCTTTTACATCTTTTGTTAGGTTTATTCCCAAGTATTTGATTTTCTTTGGTGCAATGGTAAATTGGTAAATGTTTTTTTTAGTTTCTTCTTCTGATTGATTCTTTGCATATATGAATGCGGTTGATTTTTGTGTGTTGATTTTGTATCCAGCTACCTTACCGAATCGGTTTATTATTTCAATCAGTTTTTCTGTCGATTTTTCTGGGATCTCTACATAGAGTGTCATATCATCCATGTATAATGATAACTTTATTTCTTCAAAGAAGATAATTTTCAAAACCATGTGATAGGTTGAAAGAGCATATGGCAACAGATGGTAATAAAGGTTTGATGTTCAGAATATGTGAAGGACTTCCAAAGAAACAAAAAAGGTATTATCTGTTAGAAACCACAGGTTTGGCACATACAATTAATAAAATTAAAAGGACCATTGATCATAATCATATAAAAATATGACCAACTTCATAATTACTCAGAGAAATCCAAAGAAATTTAGTGTGATAGTAATTTCATTTTTAACCATTATATTGATTAAAACCTGTTAAATGATATAGTGATGGTGAGAGAAGGCATGAATAAATGGGGTCTTTATATACAAGGAATATAAATTGGACAAGTAAATACAAAGGACAATTTGCTTTTAACTAAAAATGTTTATGCCCCATGACCTTGTGCTTGCACCACATTGGAGAGGCATATCTAGCAATGTTTGTGCAGCCACCTTTATGACAACAGGCAATTGAAGTAGCTTGAATACTTGTGGGGAAGAAGATAGAGAAAATCGACAGGGCATTTACATTGATAAAACCATTCATCAGACACAGAAGTTCAAAGCAATGAACTAAATCAATGACTTATATATTTTGGTCTCATGACACCTTTGCTGCCTTAACAATTATCCAGAATCCTAAAACTTTTTTTTAAATGTGGGTTATATTTCCTAATATTCACAGCATTAGAAATTAAGAGAATGGGAATTTTTTAAATACTTATTAACAAAAATGATTACTGTACTAACATGCTATTTGTATTAACATAAATATGATCTCAGTGAAACATAGCCATATTTCCCCAAGCAAAGCAATTTAGTGAGATAGGTGGTATTGTTTTGCTTTCTTTGGGACAAAGCTCTGCAACTTTTGTCTTCCTAGTAGACTGCTGACTTTTCATATCTGCTCTTGCCTTCAGTTTGTTGCACTTTCATGTATAATATAGTCTTGAAAATGACTATTCCCTTACATATGTCCTGCACACATATATCCTTTCAAATAGATTTATAAATATTTGTCCTTATGAATGAATATCCAGTGGGGTATTCATGTATACATCTGTAAACACATACAAACACAGAAAATGACCATAGGATTAGCACCAATAATTAATAAAAACAAGTCTATTTAACGTATTAGATTTGTATATACCTTGCAAGTATTAAAAGTATTAGATTTGTATACACCAAATTCTATAAGGGTGCATGACTTATATTGGGGATGGGGTTGACTAAGACAATATTAACTTTTTCTGTAATTTCCTAACTTTTTATTTCTTTCAAGCTTTAAAAACTTAAAAAAATTCATTGAAGTTAGTGCATTGAGTTTATCTATTTGTCCTGTTTTTTCATGGAGACAAAATAGGGCTTTCACATCTGGGCCAACCAAGGGGGCCCTTGGTTGAGAGAATGACTTGTAGGGTGTGGGATATGCCTACAAGAAAGAGGAAATAGCATTTAATCCAAGACACCATAGCCACTAGCTAATGAGGGAATATTTGGGACAGTGTGGCAAGGATCCCTGAAGGCTGTGGTTAAAGAGCAGAGAAGGTCTTTTGTTTCCTCACAGAGAACTCTCAAGGTGGGAGGTGACTTGAACCATACCAGTGAATCTAAGTTAGAAGAAAGGTGAGTGGCTGCTAGTTGCACCTACACTTGTAACAGGCCAAACCTTTCCATGGAGTCAATGGATCTGTCTGAAGCTGTGTTTAGGCTGTTTTGAAGGGAGTCCATTCAAGAGGACCACCTGGCAGTGGAAGAATCTTCCAGGGAAAAGTTGAGAAAATGAACCCTTTGGGTCACCTTGGGGAGAATCATAAAAGATCAGTCAGAAAGTACCAGGGAAGAACAACAGACATTCAGTGGTCAGGTGACTCTTAAAATCTACCATGAACACCCAAGACAGAAATGACTCCTATAATAGATGACCCACCACCAGTCATTCAAGACTGCTCCTTCCTCTCTTCTCCACGTGGAACTTGGAAGAGTCAGGAGCAGGAAGAGAAGGAGTGGGAACAGCAAGAGAGCAGCTTCCAGCATTCCCCTGTTTAAGAGTAGAGCCTGCACTAGGGCCCATCAGTGGGGAGAAGCTCATGGCAGATGGCAACATGGTGTAGACAAGGTGAGCTTTCCAAGTTTGAAAATACTATGCCACAAGCAATAGCTCAAAGTGACTGAAAAGCAATTAAACCATGAGAGCTGTCATCTTCATGTGGGAAAGGAACATTGACAGAGCAGAACTTAGAAAAAAGGCAGAAAGAATGAAACCATTCTTGGTTTCTATCCGTTGAATTTTGTTCCTTTAGCAAATCATTATTTTTTTTATTTTATAATATGTATATAAAGAAAAAACTAAGCAAATAAGTGCAAATGTTACCTATGATTAGCAGGTTGTTGATTACCTACTCAAACTCAACTTACCGTCTGTATTTCCTGTAGAACAACAATTTTGTTCCAATGTCTGCCCAGTTCCATGAAGCAACTTGGGCCAGGAGAGCAGGTGGGTCTGAGCTCACAAGGGGGACAATGCCATTACTTAACTGTGTTCTGGAAATTGGTGGGAACTTTTGTTCCAGGGGGAGGACCCCTGCTATGAGTAGAATGAGTAGGTCTAGGCTGCTAACTTAGACTGTCCATGGGCAGTCCTTGAGCAAATGATCCCACTTCTCAAGAGGTTTTCTGAAGCCCTGTGAGATATTCATGCAGGTGAAAAATTGGTTTCTAAATCTAAACATTCGCATTCCACTTGGCATATAAAGTCCAAGTATCTTTTTGAATGTATTGAGTGCATCCTGAATTCCCTAGGAATGGAACTGTTGTATAAATCAAGAAATACTCACATTGGGTTTTGTTTGAAATCCTATCAGGAGTTGGTCACCATTTTGGAAAATCATGCTGTCAGTGTCAGTGGCCTTGTACTAGTTGAGTCATCACCCGCATCAACTGCGGGAGTGTTGTCACAGCCTTGGCATTTATTCCCACAGGCACGGCAAGCCTCTCACTGCTTGCTCACATCCCCTGCGGGATGCTGCCTGCACACTTGCTTAGTCCAAGATGCAGTCACTCTGTATTACTCTTATGGCTCCTTTACATTATAGCTAAAGCATGGTTTTGATTCTTTTTTGAAATATGCATTTATGAATGTTAGTTCTGTTGGATATTAACTTAGTTTCTGGTTTGAAGGAGAATTGTTATCAAAATGAATTATCAGAGCCCAGCTATCATTGAACTGAGCTTCTTCCCAGCTCTAGGACTTCCTTGGTGGTCTCTTTCAGCTGGGCACAAGTCATGTGACCTCATTCTGATCGATCAGCTAAGTGGGTAACATCTGCAAAAGGACTTCTGTGCTCATAAAAAAGAGACCCAAGAAAGAGATGTCTTCTCTTTTACTTCTGGACATCCTCCTGTTTCATGAACTGCCTGACTATTGAGGTGAAAAACCCAATATTGAGTTGCTTGTGAGGCAAAGAAGCCCAATGACCAACCCCACAGTCTGAAAAGGTAACACAGAAGGCTGGGCTGATAATGACCAACACTAAGGCTACCTCCAATTTTCATTTTTAAAATGAACATAGTTGATGTATAACACTGTATGAATGTAAGATGTACAATATACTAATTTAATACATTTACATGTTGTAATATGATTACTATTGTGGTGCTGATATATCATCCCTCCCCCATTTATCGTAATAGTGTATTAATACTGTTTATATTTATTGTATTGTGTATTAGATCTCAGTGACTTATTTATTACTCTTTCCAAGTTTGTACTCTTAAATAGCATCCATCATTTCCCCTTGCTTTCATTCCCTGATATCTAACATTTTCCTCTTTTGTTGAGTTTTACATTTTCACTGTCCATAAAATAAGTGACAGCATACAGTAACCTTTCCTCTGAGTTATCTTGCTTAGCTTAATGTACTAAAGCTTCAACCATGTTGTAAAAAGTAACAGAATTTCCACATTTTAATGACTGAATAATATTCCACTGTATATACAGTCATGTAATGTTTTGGTCAATGCTGAATCACATATCTAGAGGAGGTCCTAGCAGACTAATAGCATACAGACTATGTATGAGACAGGCAGTGTCATCTGGGTTTGTGTAACTATCCTATAGAACTTTTACACAATAATGGAATTGCCTAATGTGTGTGTCTCCATGGTTAAACAATCCATGACTATTAAATGCCACATTTCCTTATCATTTGCATTTGATTTATGCATAAATCAGTTGATATGAAGAGGAACTATGATTGAAATCACCTTTCCTTTGGATAGAATTTATCTTCTCAGACAAAACCAAAATCCCTTCTAAATGAAAAGAGTAGTGAGGCACATGGCATAACATTAAAACATAGTGGTTTATAGTGAAAAGATAGTGTCCTTCTACTAGTCTTCCTAATCCCTCTAGCAGACTACCCATCTCCTTCCAGATGCCACAGATATTGCCTGCATTCCTCTAGAAGCATTGTGTGTATCTGCAAGCTTATGTGTCCCTGCATACACATAAATGTTTCATTTTACATGTATCATCATGCATTGTGGACTTTTTCCTCCCTTTTCTTTTTTTGTCTTTTTTCGGAAAGTAAGAATCTCTGCTACTTTCCTATGTGGATGTTAAATAGAGAAGTTGCGGAAAAGTGGAAAACTGTAGATAATTTTTTCAACTCACTTTGACTTCAGTATATTTCATGATGTTGTTTTTTTATTTTTAAAACTGAAGTGTGGTGCAGTGTTCTTTATAGGAGCAAAATGTATGTCTTTTTAGAGCATAGAGTTGAGCTTTTGGTAGAGAAGGACGTGGTCAGTAATGCATTGAGAATCTGAGGCAGCCTGGATGCAGTGTTATCCATTTGGGTGTGTCCCACCCTTGCCTAAGGCATCCAGGTCTGTAGGGAGTGGAAGGGTGGGGGTGGGGAAGAGCCCTGGTGTGAGGTGCAGCACTTCCTCAGTACCCTGGTTTCCTCTCTCTATTGATTTTTGTAACTTCCCTTCATGAGTCCCCATTTTAAATGAAACCAAACAGCACATTTTGCTTTGGACATTGTGCTTGCTCTAAATACCTGCTCAGAACTGTGGGAACATTAGCTGGCAAAGGACTGGCTCAGCCTGCACATTGGTGGCAACCCTGGCTGATCCACCCCCTCAGACCCGAGGATCAAGTAGTAGGCCAGATTCTAGAGGCAGGGGCTCTCACAGCAGCAACTTGTGGGGCACAGTTGCCACTGATGGCAGATTCACAGGGGAAAAAGGAGAGGTCCCCAGAAAACTCAGATGGAGAGTGCTATTTAGTTTTTTGTTATTATGGTAAAAAATAAAAGTCAAACCCCAACACAAAATATTACATTTATCATCTTAACTATCTTCAAATGTGAGAATCAGTGGTGTTAAGTATGTTCAATTTTGTGTAACTGAGTTCTGGAATTCTCATCTTGCAAAACTGAAACTCAATGCCCATGAAATAATGTTTATACTCTTCTATTTACTTCCATTCTACTTCCTATCTTCATGAATTTGACTATTCTAGCTACTTCCTGTGAGTGGAATTATGCAATATTCATCCTTTTGTGACTGACTTACTTCACTCAGCATGATGTCTTCAGGTTTCATCCATGTTGTAATGTGTGGTAGGATTTCCTTTTTAAAAGCTGTATAGTATTCCAACATGCGCATATATATATAGTTTATTCATTCATTCATTCATTGTTGGGCAGTTGATTGCTCTGTTAATGGTTTCTACTTCTTACTCTTGTGAATTATTCCTCCCCTCCCCCAAATGACTAGATTGTGTGATAGTTCTATTTTTAATTTTCTGAGGAACCACAATACTGTTTTTGCAATGGTCATATCAGTTTACTTTCACTGACAATGGACAATGCCTTTTTGCTCACCAACGTTTGTTACACTCATCTTTTGATAATAATCATCCTAACAGGTGCAAGGTGCTATCTCATTGTGGTTTTGATTTGCATTTCTGCTTTGATGACTAGTAATGTTGACTGAAGCCTCCAAAGACATCAAGAATAGAAATACAGGAAAGTGAGGGCAATTCTACGGAGGGCCAGGAAACTACCCTACAATATAGATTAGTTGTCCTAGTTCAGGAATTGGTGAAGAGCAAGATTAGACCACATTATATATACACGATGGAATATTACTCATCAATTAAAAATGACATATTAGATGAATTTATGATAACATGGATGTGACTAGAAGAAATATTAGCAGAGACAAGTCAAAAAGAAAAACACAGACACCAAATGGTTTCACTATTATATGGGACATGGGAAAGATAAACAAAAACTAGGAAGAAAAGTCAAAACAAGCTAACAACCAAATTGAAGTACACAAATCAGGGTGGGGGGTGGGACCAAGTGGGAATGGTCAGGGAGGTGAATCCAGGGATTACAAAAAAGTGAGATTTATTTATAAATAAATTATTTGATTATTAAAAAAAATGAAAGTACACAACGGGAGGGTGGGGACCAGCTGGAGCAGTCAGTGAGGAGAGGTGTTGGATGACCCCCAGGGATTAAAATGATGTAAAAAATATATATATATAAATTATTTAATAAAAAAACTATATACTTACGGTGATGATGTGCTATCAATGTTCGTAATAAAATGATAACTACATCATATTAATTAAAAAAAATTAGACCACATGCTGTGCCCCCTCCCCCTCCTACTGTCCAGCCATGTCCCCAACATAGAGCAGAGTGCCTGCTACATGGCAGGTGTACAGGATGCATCTAGCTGACAGATCAAGAATGGGAGCCTGTTGAAGGGAGTAGAAGGTTGGGAAGGATTCTACATAGGCCTCTGGCATCTCTGGAGTGATCCAAAGCCTCCATTATTCTGGTCATATGTTCCTCTTGAGGCTGATGCCAGATTGTTTTTAACTAAGTTATCAGAATGACTACAGAAGGAAGAGCAGATTTGGTGATGGGCTGACCCACAGATCCTTCCTTATCCATTGTCAACATAAAATTTAGATGTTGGTATCACCAAGGCAGAAAGAGTGACCTCGTCCAACTTTTCTCAGCACTTGAGAGTACTCATGAGTTCCATAAGCACCAACCCTGTCTCTGCAGGTGCATATTTGAGAAGAGGAATGACTTTGCTCCATTTCCTCCCAGGAACAGTAGCTCAGTCTTTCTTAGGTATATCTCTGTCTTAACAGAAGTCTGGTAAGTCCATTGGGTCCTCCCTTTAGAGGAGGACATGAGAAGGAAAGATGATCTGAGAAGGAAAGATGACAGTAAGGTGTAGCCGGTACCTGAAGACAGCTGGGTGGTGGTGGCTCTGAACCAGACTTAAGGGGTCTCAAATGCCGGTATTATGTTGCACCGAGTGATCATCTGACTGGTAAAGAGATGGGAGCCAGACATGACCATGAGAAGGTAATAAGGAGGAAACTAGATGAAAAGGAGACCCCAGTGGGAACAAAAGAAGAGAAAGGAGAGATTCCAAAACAGAGTCAAGTGTTGGGGTCAAGGTTGAAATGAGAAGATTAAATAGGTGTGTCAGCAGCCTGGAGAATGGGTATTGATGGCATTTGTGTGAGGAGCAGAATGAAGGTGGAAGTCCAGAGAGGCAGAATAATGGGCAGCCCAGTTCAGGAGCAGAAATAAGAGTTTAGAAGGGAAGGAAGGAGAGCCTGCCTTGAAGGAAGGAGTCCCCTCATTGTACAGGGGACTTAGGAAATCACTGTTCTCAGATTGATAGATAAAAGCATATTAGGGAAGATGGGGAGAACTGTGAGTATGGGGATGGGGGCTTCAGGCATGAAAGGTTGATTGCTCTGAAAAATTCTGGCTTGCCCATGTTTAAATACATGACTCTCCCTTATGCTCCTCCAAGAGGTGAATCATTTTGTTGTACTGAATATCTAGGTGTCTGAAGACATGCTGGGCCATTGCTGATCTTTGAGTGTAATGGTGTCGAGACGGGTGGGAGGTCTGGAACATCTTGTCATATCACAAAACTAGGATACTCCCAGACACTGCCAGGACCCTGTCACAAAGACTGAGGAGTGCCCCTGGCAAAAGATGGGTCCCACTTGAGCATGATTAATGCTATTAATGACAGATATACTTAAATCTGTAAGTTGAAAATGATTCCACTAAAACAAAAATAAATGAAACGCCCAAGAAACCCAAACCCAATCAGTTGCTTTGAAGGATGCTAGCAAATGAATACATTATTTTGAAAACTGGCAAGTGCAGGGAATGAATAAACAGTGTTTTATTTTTTTATTTATACAGTCCTATATAAATCATCACTAGGTGGCCAAATACGGCATTTGTGAGAACTGGAAGTTAGATGAGAGAAAGTGTCTCTTTATAAAAGTAAATGAGAAGGAATGGTAGAATTGAAACAGCACCATTTTGCCCCATTTAGCAAATTAGGCTGGTAGGAATTGAACTTCAGCCACTGCTGTCATCACAAAAAAGAGAAGCATTCAAGAAGAATACTTCTTGAAGAAGAATACAGTGTTGCCTTTGAAAGAGTTTTGCCAAAAATTCTTTCCTGAATCTGATCATGATCCAACTACTCATTTACAGAAATATGGAGAACAGAGAAATGAGGGATCTGCTCCATGGAGCTGCAATCAAAAAATGCAGCCTGGGAAACTGAAGAGGAAAAGCAATCCAGTGTCTTCAGCAATTAAATCACAGGGGAGAAAGAAGAGGGAGGAGGGGGATACAGAGAGATATTTTAGGGGAATCCATAACCTAAAAGAAGCTTAAGCAGCATAGATCCAGTGGTACTGCATGAACCTTTTTCTATTTTGATTTAAGCAAACTGTATAATAATGTGGCATTTGTGAGATAATTGAAAATTCAAACAGTGACTAAATATTTGATGATATTAAACAATTATTGTTAATTTTAAGGCAAGATGATGGTAATGTTATATTTTTTATAAAAAGAGTTGTAATCTTTTAGGAAAATTTCTTGAACTATTCATGAATGAAATAGTGAAATGTCTTGAATTTACTTAGAAATAGTAGTGGAGGAGTTACCTGGGTAGTAGTGTATGTGAATCAAGATTGACCATCAGTTGATGATCGTTGAAACTGGGTGAAAGGCACAGGAGGTATCTATATTCTATTTTTGTATATATTTGAGTTTTTCCATTAAATAATTGAAATTAAAAGGCAAGGACCAAGTTACTTAGTTCATATGCCAGTTCTGTCACACCAGTCATGTGACTCTGGGCCGGTTCCTTTACCTTTTGGAACCTCAGTTTCCTCCCTCATCTATAAAATAGGAACAATAACAGTGTCTATCTCATATTTTTATTAATGAAAATCAGTGACATTACACATGAAACCCTTGCTATCATCATAGGAATGTGTGTGTGTGGTCAGGATTTCGACTGAGGATATCATTGTTCTCCTTTGCTCTCATCTTCCCCTCCCCCATGCTGTCTTGTTGCCTCCTTCCTCTCTGACACCTTTCCTCCAGTTCCTAATACCTTTGTCAGTCTTCCTCTCTTATAGATAGTAAGGGACAGAGATGGTATGTTGGAAGGAGAGGATGAGTCTTAGACCCATTCCAGTGCTCTGTGCTACACAGTGCACTCCCCCCCCCCCAAGTTTTGTCCAGACTGACACATCTGGAAGACACTTATGCTAATTTCTGGGGCTGCCCCCAGCACCCTTTGTCTTCTTCCTTGTGGGTCCTGGCTCCCTGCCTGTCATGTGTGTGACCAACAGTCCTCCAGTCACTGGAGTGCCCAAGTCTAGAGCCCCTGGCTCCCTATAGCTGCCACAAAGAGCCTGCTTCCTCCTGCAGGCCAGGCAAAGTACCCAGCACAGCCAATGTGGCTCAGGCCCTTAGGATTTGTTATGTGGCACTGAGCTCAGAGTTGACAGATGGAGTCATACGGGCAATCTAGTTATATTTTTCTTTTTTTTTCCTGGGCATTTGTGAATCTGTGGGGCCTTAATTTATGTATTAATTACATCTCAGAGCTAAATGAGTGATTGAAGTGCCTCAGACAGCCTTTGCATTTTATTAGGAAACATCACACACAGATTTGGTTTTGTAAAGAAGCAGCTACTAAAGCTGCCTTCTGGATCTTTGAGTCTTTGGAGGGAACAGAACTCTTGAGTGCCACAGGTGGGTGGCCCAGATGGAACAAATTTGGGTTAGACTTGACAACTTTGCTTATCTTCTCCACTGAAGGGAGTCAATTCCCTTGCTGTATCCCCAAAGTCCAACAGCCTTCATGGCTGTGTGGTTCCCTTCTGAGTAGGAGGAAATGATTGAGTCTGATACCTTGCTGTAATGGCCAGGATGTGTCTCCTGCAGCTGGAAGGGGAGGGAGCTGAGTTTCTCTTCTAGAATCTAGACTTCATGGCATCTGGAAGTCTCGGTCTGGACTTCAGCCAACCACCCATGATGGGGTTAACCAAGATGGGTCCTTGTGATGGCCAAGAAGTCAATAAGGAGAAAAATAATATTTTTATAGTGTGAGCTTACTATCAAATATTCTGGGAAAGACGCCTCCCTGGCCAGCAGATAAGTGAACGAGCCACTTTTATAGATTTGAAGTCTGTAAAACAGCTGTGCAAAATCTACAGCCACCTTTTCACCCCCACTAATACCAAGGCTCTGGAATAGAGAAAATTTTAAAAATGGGTACTCAGTCCTTGCATCCTGTAGTGCATTTTTAGAAATTAATTAATTAATTTATTTGTTTATATATATGTTTCACATCTTTGTGATCACCCACCAGGGATCACCCACCAAATTCCCTCCCTGTCCACTCCTTCCCATCTCTCCCCCCCCCCCCAGTTGTGTTCTTTAGTTTGGTTGTTAGCTTTTTTGGACTTTTCCTCCTGGCCTTTTGCTTGTTTTTCCTATATCCCGTATATTAGTGAAACCATTTTGTTTCTGTCTTTTTCTTTCTGTAGTGCATTGTTTAGAAAGGAGGCGATTAAACTCCAGCATTGTTTTTTTCTGCACAGAAATAGCACCAACATAACTTAGAAGCAGTAAACCCCCCCATGAAGAATAGTTGTATTTTTAATGCCTATGACTCACTGCTCCTACCTATAGAAACTAAACTCAAAGTTGTGATTGTTGGAAGAATACTTGCAGAGTAAAATCTGTTGGACTGCTGCCTAGGTTCAAATCCTTACTTTATCTCACAGGCTTCTTTCTGATTACATGAAACATTGATTCCAGTTCACAGCAGCTAGACCATAAATGTGCAAGTCTCCTTAATCTTCTTATTCTGGTTCCAAGTTCTTTCTTAAATTGGGCCAGAAGCTCCTAGAGCAGTGCCCTGTGTTATGGGTAAGGGCTTGAGAAAAAGTCCTGAGTCTACTTTTTGGTTAGTTTTCATGGGAGAACCAGTACCTAAGACCTCATGGTGGAGGTTTGCTGACATCACCGTAAACACCAGAGGAAACAGAACCAAGAACTGAAGGCAGTCAGCA
>PVHY01001983.1:0-110385 GCA_004024945.1 Uropsilus gracilis
CTCTTGTCCTATTAGGTGTTGTCACATAGTACACTCACCACCAAATCACCCATATCCCATTACCCATAACTGTGTTCCCTTCCTTCTTTGTTCTTACCCCTTGTCCACCCTTCTTTCTCTGAATGTTTCGGTTTTTTAGTCTGCATTCAAGGACTAGTTCTTAAGCTTCTCTTTATCTGGCCCTTAGTTTGATTTCTCTATGTTCCACATATTAGTGATCCCATTTAGTAATTACCTTTCTTCTTCTGACTCATTTCACTTAGCATTATTCCAGCTCCACCCATGTTGCCACCAATGACATGAGGTCATCTTCTTGATCACTAAGTAATATTCCATTGTGTGACTTTTCAACTGTTATCCTAAGGGGGCACTGAGCTTCTGTGTTGTGGATCTAATCAGTCCTCCTCCTTCTGCTTTCTAATTCTACTTTGCTCAGTTTACTCATTGTCTGGCATGGAGGCATGAGCCATGTCATTTCCCATAATCCCCAGCCAACTGTGCCCTGACTTGTGGTTTATTGCTGGATCTTGATGTTACCAGTTTATACTGACTGACTCTGGATGTGTCCCTGAACTCACAGGCCCTGAAAAGTAGCTGAGGCTGGTGCTAGCTAGTATTGTTGAGTTGGAATTGTGTCATTCACTGTCTTTGCAAATAAGGATAAAACCTCTTGACTATACTTTCTTCCAAACAGATTTTTCATCACCAACAACAGTGAACATGATAGACTGGGAAACTGGGGTATTTACAGCCAGCTCTCTGCACTTGTTGCTCTCACACGTTAGCCAGTGTTTGTACCAACAGCCATCAGCCGAAGGAGTCTGAGAGGGACAATAGCCCAAAAGCTCCCTTCTTCCTTCAGGATCCACCATCATGCTGTGGTGCATCCTTCACAATGATTTCCAGGGAATGAATTTAAAATGACTTTATTTTTAGCCTGTCCGTCTCTGTAGAGGGGCCCTCCAACCTGGTTCTGACTGATTTCAACCCAAATTCTCTCCTACTGACTTTAGCAATGGGTAAAACACATTTAAACAAAATAAAAGACATTTTTAAGGAATTATAAAGACCTCTGCTTGGTGACATAGACTAAAACCTCATTGGGTGCAAGCCTATCCTTCTTGGAGGAAAAACTATCTCCCCCTTAGCGCTTTGGCCATACATTTGCATAGTGATGGGCTCCATGGACTTGTGTTGCTGGCTTGTGATATTAAAAACCATCAAGCTCAATTCAGTGCAGCCATTTGCCTCTCAGAAAGTTGTGGGGAAGGTGATTATTTAACATCTAGTGAGGCAGAAATACTCAATTTCCAAAGACAAGTCACATTTTGATTCACCCATTAGAGGCATCATTTAATTCATTCATTCATTCATGCATTCAATCAGTCACCCAAAAGTCAGGCATTGTCGGTAACTGGAGATACTGGAGGAAGATAATTACACCAGTGTCAGTGTCTGTTACTATACATTTATCTATACTGTTTATTCTTATTTATTGTCTGCACATCTGTCTTTCCAATATTTACATAGAGTATAACAGAAATTATAGGGTCCTGTCTCTTTGCCTCTTACCTGATATGTATCTTTAATCTCCCTACAGACATTTATAAACAGGAAAGTCGCAGTAAAATTTTGAACAGCTCTACATGAGCACAAGTCATGGTGTTTCAAGTTCATGGCTTGGTCAAGTCCCCTTTTTGCGTAGACAAAGACACTGATCTTTGGGAGCTAAGATCAGCTTCCCAAAGTCACCAAGCTAGTATTGGTGGAGGTGAGATCAGATCCCACTTGTTTTAGTTGCCTTCTCTCCACTCTTACTCTCATATAAGTTCATGAAAAAAACCTATAACTCTAGTGGAAGAAGAGCATAAGAGATCTTTTAGCCCAAAGGATCTCAATTTTAGCTACACGTGCAGTCATCTGGAGGAGCATGTAAAACACTCAAGACTGTCTTTCATCCCAAGAATTTATAATTTATTTGATTTGGTTCCTAGTATGCATGTCTAAATTTTTAAAAGATGCCCTAGATTCCTCTGCGTTCCTTTTAGTAAAAGCTGGAATAAGCCCTTCATCCACAAATTCTACTACCAGGCCCACCCATCCATCCATCCATCCACGCATCCATCCATCTATCCACCTTTCCTTCCATCCTTCCAGCCATCCATCACAGCATATATAAGAATATATATATTCATATATATATATTCTTAAATATTAATTGAGTAAGAAAGATGTTCATAGAACATCTCCAAAGCAGTCCATATTCTCTGTTAGGATTATTCTTCTAGGTTCCTGGCATACCACAGGCAATTTCCGAATCCATTACCCAGTTACTAAGCATCTCTAACAAGCAGGATTAGCCAGAAAGCTGAGGAAGCCCAGCAACCAGCCCCACTTCCCAGCATTGCCACATACCACATTCAGGAGTCACTGGAGAGTCCTGGAAGAGTCTGTTGGGACCACATTCATGTTCAGGGCCATGACAGGAGGCACCAGGGACCTGTTTCCCTTTATTTACTTTTAATTATAATTTTTCTGCATGACTCTGCCCTCCCATGAGAGCCACAGCACCCCGTTAATGGGATTATGTGGTGTGGATGCTGCTGTGTGCATGTGCAGCTCCTACTGTCTCTGAATTTCACCCAGATAATTGATTTTGGTCTGTTCCCTGACACTTGCCTTAGTGGTACAGGGTGTTATTAGGGCCTTTGTTCCACTTTTGAGTGACAAAGCCTTTACAAGCCAGCCAAGCAAAAGCAATTGTTGCATCTCTCACTTTTCTTATTAACTAACAGAGAATTGCAGGCAGCTTGAAACCCGCTGAGAGAAATAATAACATAAGCGGCTGCTTGGGAGCAAAGTGGGTCTTTTCAACCACAACAGCCTGGTGAGATTAACAAGGGCCCCTCCTCTCATTCATCTGCTAGGTCAAACTGTCTGTCTTCTGTCTTTCCTCCCTTCTGTCTTTCCTACCACAGTCTGATCACCACATTCTGATCTGCTCTGGACACAATCCTACTGCCCAAGACAGGATTGAAGTCTCATTAAACAGGGGGACCCCTAAGATCTTAAATGGCAATAGCCCCTCCCACCCATATGGATACTGGGTCAGTATCTCTGTTTGAGGGAATGGAATTATCTATGTTCAAGCTTAGTGAGCAGGATTATCCATTTCCATTTCTACATCTTTTTTTTTTTTTAATTTGACATTTACTCTGCAAGAGTTAAAACATACAAAAGAACCAGAAAGAGAGATGGTGAACATTAGTATATCTAGCACCCAGATCAACAAAAAAAATGTCTGATTCATCTGGGGAATATCTCCCGAGACTCTGCTTTAACCCACTCAGTTTTTCTTCCTTCGCATGGAGCTCCATATGATTCCAAATGTAGTATGTGTCATGACCAGGTTTTCATTAGTTCTACCACATATGATTGTGTCCCTAAGCAATGCAAAATACCAGTGGCATGTTTTTAAACTTACACAAATGTCACCACATTGTGTGTTTTCAACAATATGAACATCTTGAATGTGACATTCATCCTCTTGATATGTGAGCTCAAGTCCCTTGATTTTTACTATTGAGCTTTATTTTGTTACATGATAAATCACAAGAATACACTTACCCATTTCTTTGCTAGAGGATGTCTGGTTGTTTCCATGTATTCTAATGGTTACAACATTGCTGTTGTCACAGTCATTGCTATTGTCACATGTTGGTTGGTTCAAATCTTATACACACACATGAGCCTTCCTGTGGGCATAAGACTCAACCTACACTGTGTTGTGAGATCTGCACATTTTCACCTCTAGTGGGTAATGCCAAGACATCTCCAAAGGGATTTTTTCCTAATAGTGTAAGAAGATGAAAAGTAGGAATTATTGATTTCATTTTACATGTGAGCACAGAGAAATGATTCTTCCCTTTGTTTGACCAAGAAGTCAATAGCATTGAGAGGAAGAAAATCACTTTTCCCAAGTTTCCATTCTTGCTCTCCCACCTGCAGAGTATGCCATAGTTGACTGGGCATCACCACCACCACCCCACCCCCAGAGAAATTAAAGGTCATACCTCCTCCTGTTTTCCTTGGTGACTTTCTTGATTGTCTGAGAACCACTGCCAGCCAGGCTCCTTAGTCACACACATACTTTCTAGTGGTCCAAGCCAATATTCCTTGATCTGGAAAGGATGCTCTGCTTGACTATCAGAGTTCCGATCCCATTGGCACTTTCTACCTTTTCCATGCAAGTTCAGCAAGTTGGGGAGAGGTAGGAGCACACTGGCAAAAATTAAGTTTTGCAGCAAGAGTCTCTTTGGAATTTGCATTCTGACCTTCACTAATTTGGTGATAACAATCAAATAGTTTTCAGATTCTGCTTTCTCATCTGCAAACACTAATCATATAGAGAAGTTATGAGGATTAGGGAAACAAAGCAAAGAACATGACGTTTGGCACATGGTGATTACCCAATAAATGGAAGATGTGACTTTAAAAGGTATGCTGTTGGATGGAACTGAGATGCTGCTGCTAAATGAAACAAGTTAGAAAGGAAAGGATACATACTCAATGGTCACTGCTGGGTAATCATCCCAATCTAAGCAGGTTCATCATGGCTATAGCAGATAAAGAATGTTGGAGCCCTTGAATTTATTTTTGTAGAAATTTTAATAATGAAGCAAAGAAATGAACCCTAAGTTTCTCAAGTTTTCTCTCCTTTATCCCCATGCTCTCTCTTCTCTGCCCACTCTCTCCAGGGTGTCTCGGCCCTTTAATTGCTGCCTCCCAGGCACAGGTGTGCCTATTTATGCATGTACACACCGGTGTGTCAAGCATAGGGAGGCTGTAGTACCACAGGTGCTGGTCACAGAAGCTAATGGTAGAAGGGTAAAAGCCCTGAAAAAGTTGTCTACCCTACTATCTCCTTAAATGTGGAATGTAAAGAAATTTAACAAAAGTTTAGTCAAAACCAAACCAATAATAAACTCTTAGTATCTGACTGCAAAATTGAGGTAAGCAGAGTGGGGAGGCAGTAGGGTGAAAGCAGAGGAAGGGAGGGGGACAATGACATAGTGGAGGGTTGTCAAGACACTGGTGGTAGGCAGGGTATGAATTGTACGCATTTGTAGAGATTTGAACCTATTACCAACAGAGCAGGTATGAAGATGTTAACCTGCTTTTCCCCAATAGACAGTAATGTAAGTGTTCTGAGCACAAAATTGGAAAGAAATAAAACAAACAAACAAAACAAAACATGCTGTGCTCTGTGGGTCTGGTGTAAGGTGAACTGAATGCCTGTAGTGCAACCATCCCAATCTGGGTAGGTTCATAGGTTTTAGCATTTAAGAAGAATGTCAGAGCCCTCAACAGGATTTGCAGGCCTTAATGCTATCTCAGGGAACCAGGTATACAGGAACACCAGGCAGGAAAGCTAGGCCAATTGTTTGGCAAATAGGCAGATTAGGCAGAAGGTTGAAGGGGGCTAGGAGACAAGAGATCCCAGAGTCCCTAGAAAGCTTCATACTCTTTCTCTGGGTTCTCCATCATCTCTCCTCTTGTGGTTGGTCATGCTGCTCCTTTATCTCCTTCTCCTAGTCCCAGGTGAGCCCATTCACACATGCACACACCCACTGGCCGGATTTGTACAGTCATGGGGAGGTGCAGTACCACAGGTATAGAGGCTAGTAGTGGAAGGGCAAAAGCCCTAAAATGTCAATTTCCCTACAATACCCCACTGGAGGAAGGGCTCCTGGGGGAGAGAATCTTGTCCCCTTCCTTCGAACTCCAACTATTTACCCAAGTGGGAGAATAGTAGGGTTTCTGTCTTCATGGATTGAGCCATGTCAGTTTGGGGAGGAGATGGATTTCAGATAACTTTCTTATACATACCCAATTCTCATCTCAAGGAGATGAATGGGACCACTTTTTGTATGGAAAATCTCAGTAATGTGTGTGTGAAGCTTCTGCCTTGACTCTTCCTCCCTTTGTTCTGTTGTACAAGCAACGCCCAATTTATAATAATTCAACTTTCTTTTTTTTGTAATTTACAATGGTTTAAAACTGACATGCATTTATTAGAGATCCTATTGGAATTTTGAATATTTATCTTCTCCCAAACTAGCAATATGTGGTTCTCTGCTCTCAAGAGACTGAACAACAACAGTGGTCCACAGCTCCAATTAGTCATGCCCTTACAAGGGGAGATGACTGGTACTCAGTATTTGTGTCTTTGTATCCCATCAAGTTTACAAATTGTCCATCTGTGTCTGAGCTGGTCAACACTTAAATACTAAGTAGTATTTAAGTTAGATAATTTTGACCAACAGAAAGCTGACCTAAGTATTCTGAGCACATTAATGGTAGGCTCGACTAAGCTATGGCATATGATAAGATAGACACATTGAACGCATTTTTGACTCAATACATTTTCCACCTACTATGGATTTATTGGGCCACAATTCCATTGAAAGGCAAGAGAGATCTATACTTTGGAGAGATGGAAGAACAATGCTTTCCCTCTCAATACCAAGGAATGTGAAGATGACCTTCCAGATTCTTTTAAAGTTGGGAGAATGGCAGGGTCAGAATTCCTTGTATAATCTAGGGCAAGAAGCAGGTATTTTTATGTTGTTTTCTTCTTCACAATCCTCACTGTTTTCTCATGCAGTTGGCACCTCATTTAATTATCTCTTCTGTCTTTGTTTCTGACTTCAGCAACTTCTCACCTCTCCTCATGTTGTCTTCCTTGTCCTCTCAGCCTCCTTGCAGCCCCACAATTCACCAAAGAGTCTCAGGCAGCCCTCTTGAATGACTGATTACTGGAAGGAATAGAATTATTAAGAAACAACAATGTTTTCTGTGCACCGAGTGGAAAATGTACAATAATAAAGCAGAATGGCACTAAATGAATTATGGTTTAAAAAAAAAAACAAATTACCAACCTGTCAAATACTATTAACGCCTGAATCAGTAGGAAGAATAAGAATGTGTGTACAGAGGGAGCTTTTCTTCTTTTGTAAAGCAAATATCAGCTCCTCATAACAGCTGGTTTCAGTGTCTTGAATGAGTAACTGATAAAGAGAATGAAAGAAGGAAACTCTCCAATGAATCATTTTTCATGGTATCAATACAATGTGCTACTTTTGTGAGCTTAGATGTATGCCTACATGAGCGAAGAGCTCCCTGCCTTTCCTCTAGCTTAATGATAGCTTTTTTCCATAGGATAGGGCAGATATGTAGGGAGAATTATGAAGAACAAAGTGGGGACAGAGGTAAATGTTCAACATTCATGAATTGATTTGTTCTTTTTAAAAGGTAGGTTTAAAAAGAAAATACAAGGGAAAATACTCATCTCTGTGAAAAGACTGAAAGGCAATATCCATTTGGGTAGAGAACCAAAGCTCTTTCTTTTCTTTCTTTGTTAATGTTGAAAGGGAGGAGACAAACAAGCTTGATCTTTAATCCAGTAAGATTCTGCTTTCATCAAGATAAGTCTAAGATAGTATGAGGAATGGGGCCAGAAACTATTATTTAGGTGAGTTATTGTAATGGTGATCATCACAAAACATCCCTCAGACTATGGACATTCCCCATTGATGCTTAGAGGTTTGTTTTTTCTTCCAACATTGGAAAAGAGAAAAGTTGGCTACTGAAAGTGAAACTGAGTCCAGTGTCACCCTGCAGTCATTCACACCTTCTTTGAATTAATCTAAATCTCTTGGTTTTGTCCTTTAGAGGAAGGATAAATAGCTTAGGCCATTGAGTTGAGTCTGAAATTAAAAGCAAGAGAAATTAGAAGTGAGAGAAACTATATTATAAACAGATTTAGCTCATCTGGCCCTCCGGAGATGAACATTCTCTTCACCAAATGATGGAATTGGCTATGAACCACCTGGATGACCTGTGATGAGCATTCTAATGAACAAATTCTGGTTTTTGTTCTCTGTTAACTATAGCTAATACTTTCACTCAGCCTTAATAAAATAGAATATGGCCTTTAAAAGTGCCTCAGGAATGTTGGGGAAAAGTAAAATGTAGAAATAAAAGATCACCATTAATGTCACATTACTTAATTGAAAAGAACGTTTTTTCTATCATATTCACATATTTATAAGATTTCCATATCTTCTTAAGTTAATTCTGATGTAGATTGCCAAAAATGAAAACAAACAAGATCTTTGTGTTAGGGGGAATAATAGTAGTTAAATTATTTCAGCTGCAATTGAATGAAATTTAATGGCTCGTCACAAATGTAAGTTACCTAGATGTGTGTTTCTATTTAAAGGTCCAAATACAAGAATGCAAGTCAGGAAACTTGAGAGCAAGTGGGAGACTTTCCCAATTTTGTTTGTTCTCTGTGCAGTTCAAGGCTGTGTATGATTACAATGTTAGTTGCATTTGAGCGCTCTCTTTTCCCCTGGGTTACACACATCTAAGGGAGGAGGGTGGATAAGAGGATAAAGAGAATTGAAAAGAATTCTCAAAAGGCTTGTGGAACACATCAGTTGAGGAGTGAGTTATAAATGAATCTAAGGAAGAGACATTTCATTTCCTTTCACATGAGCTTGAGGCTGAACAGAAGAACTTACTGTGCATAACTTTACTTACCAGGAACGGCAGATTAAAAAACTTAGTGTAGGGAAAAATAATTTAAACCATTTGGTAATAATTACCCCTGACATTTGTTCAGCATATTACAGTCCATCATTTCCTATAATTTCTACATAGTTCAGTTCCACATCCACAAATATTTGTTAAATACCTACTAGGTTCTAGCTCTGGTTTGGGGATTATAAGACTAAAAAAAGTCATAACCTCCACTCTCCAGAGAATGGCATTGTGTGAGATACACCCATACCATTAATGAACAGTAGGTAATGTGACTAACTGTATAATTGTAGATAAATCAATAGAACATAGAAGAGTAGACAGTTCATTCTGCTTGGACTTGTATTTAAAACAACCAAGAATATATATATATATGTATATATATATACATATGTGTGTATATATACATATGTGTGTGTATATATATACATATGTGTGTGTATATATATATATATATATGCGCAAGTACTCATTCATTCCAACTCCAGATTTTTTTTTTGTTTGCCTACATCATGGGAAACACTACAGAGGGTGACAGGAATAATACCCAGTTATATATAGAAGCAAGTTGAATAATAAATGAAACATAGTTAGGGCTGTGATCTTCCTCAAGGATGCCATTCATCTGATAAAGGAATTAGTAGCTGTTATACAAGACTGTAGAGTAAACATGGTAATGAGAGAAAAAGTATTCCAGAGACAAGGAAGTACATTTGTAAAGTTCTATTGTAAGAGGGATACAAGTTATAGGAGAAATAAGGTATAGCGTAAATGAACTATCAGGGTTTTTTACCCTTCCCACATTAGTCTCTGTGAGCAGCACCTGTGATATTGCACCCTCCCCATGATTGTACAAACTTGGCCCAGTGGGTGTGTGTATGTGTGAGTGGGCTTACCAGGGCCAGGGGTTTGAGGATAAAAGGGCAGTGTCAGCATGGGGGAGAGCATGAGAAAAGGGCATAAGAGAGAGGGAACATGAGAGAGAGAGAGAAAGAGAGAGAGAGAGAGTGCATGATGATTCCTGTGTGGCTAAGGGGAATGGCCTGCCTCTCAGTTCCCTGGCTATTCCTTGTTTGACTTGCCTACCCTGCCTGGTATGTCTGTGTAACTGCTAGAACCAATAAAGAACCTGCCCAGGTTGGCCTGCCTGTGCATTACAGTTGGCGTCATGAACACAATGATTGCATTACATAAGGTCGGTGTAGAGAAAGGAGGGCTAGCATTTGTATACTGATTTGCTATGGCTGATGTAATAAGTTCCACAAATGGGGTAACTTTCTGAAAACAAGAAAAATGCATTGTCTCACTATTCTGGGACTAGAAGTCTGGGACAGTGTCAGTAGGATTGGTCTATGAGAGCACTCCTTGTTCATTCTTCTTACCCAGTTTTGGGTGACTTGCTGGCCTTCTTTGGTCCCCTCTGGATGTATAAGCATCATGCAAATCTCTGCCTGCATTTTCATGTGACTTTCTCTCTGTGGCAGCACATATCTCTAAATCCCCTGCTTTTATACAATGCCAATAATACTGAATTAGAGGTCCACCATACTCTAGTGTGATCTCATTCTAATTTAACTAATCTCATGTACAACAGCACATTATCTTAATGTCACATTGTAAACTGTTGAAAAATAGGACTTCAGTATATAAATTTGAGGATTGGAGCACATTCTATTCCCTAACATTTAAGATGAGACTTGGTATAGTGTTTAACCTTTTTGGCCTTTGATTCTGTTGAGAATTGACAGGTCATCTCAGGGACTTGACTCTTGACCATAAAATCTGAGTGGAGAGACATGGTCAAGTTTAAATTTCAAAAGGTTTTTTTCTGACTCTTACATTGTAAGATAATAGCATCTGTTATTAACATTTGTATTATATACGTGAAAATTGCTAAGTGTAGATTTAACTATCCTTGTCACAGTAATAAAATGATAATTGCGTGGTGTGGTAGAAGTGTTAACTAATGCTATGATGGGGTGTTAACTAGCATGTTAGTGAACAGTTTGCAATGTATGTGTATGAAATCACACCTTGTGTACCTTAAACTACACAATGTCTATGTCAGTTATATCTCAGCAAAGTTGGATTAAACAAAAATGAAAGGATAGTCTCCACCCAAAGAGTTACACATAAAATTGTGAATTTTCACTATTGACTTGACTCAGAGACATCAGGTGGAAACCCCAATAAATCCAGTTTGTGATGTCTTAAGCCCCAGCAACTCTCCTCCTTGATCTTTGTACCGTAAGAACCAGGATTAGTTGTTTCCTCCATTGAATCTCCATTGATGGTAACTCATCATTTTATTTGGATGCTATAAATGATTTTTCTCATTTGTAAAGTTCTCAGTAGGCCTCTACCCCCCACCCCCAGTCTCACTCATTCCTCTCCCTTACAGGAACACTTTTAGATGCATCATGTGCAAGTCTTTGTGGAAAGTGCAAACTCCAGGGGACAGTTTGAGTCACCTCATAAGCCACAGCCCTCCCTTCCACTTCTTAGTGCTTATTTCCACACTTTAGTGTTATAAGTCAGGTCAGTAGGCTTTGTCACTCAACAGACTATTAACTGGTGACAACTTCAAGACTTACTTTATTATTAAAGGGCCATCAATTTCATGAGAAATTTCTGCAGAAAACCTGTTCCACTTGAGAAAGGAGAACAAGTCAAGAGGCATTGCCTCTCCCTTTTCTTATCTCTCACAAATAGTACCCTCTTCAAACATATTCCCTTAAGAGCTTCCTATATTAGGTGAGGGTATAGATATTCATAGCATAAACCTTGTAGTCAAACCTTTGAAGTGGTTGTACCACATCTCTGAATTGAGAAGGCAGGCTAAGCAGTGATTGATAAGCTCAGGAAAAAAATGGAGAATATATACTTAGCACTTTAACTGATCTTATTACATGAATAAGTTGACAGGAAGTTGAAGGTGTGAAAGAGCTGAAAAACAAGCTGGGTAGAGTAACAGAGGACTTCCAAGCATTGTTGGAGGACTTGCAGGAGGTTAGCAGTGATATATTTGTGCAGGGAACTATCTTCCCCACTTGCCTAATATGTCATGCCTGTCAGTCTTGTTTGGCGGCTCAAAAGCAAATATGGATAAATCATATATTTAAATTACTGCACAGTCAAAAATGCTAGAAACGTGTAAAGGAAACAAGGGGAAACAAGCAGAATGAAATGCTGGAAAGACCACAATTGACAACAAGAAGAATGGAAGTCCAGCCATTCTGGGTAAAATATGGAAAGAATGGATGCAGATTTTAGGAAATAATCTAGAGGAATCTCAAGACAATATTGATACAGTGGTGAATTTTAAGAATGTTTTGGTGGAAATCATTGATAAAAAACTGGATAGAGGATGTTATGGCTAAGGAGAAGCGGATTAACTTGGTCATTTAAAAAGTGGTTTGACAGAGACTGTGATCTCTAGGAAAGTAGAACCTGTAGGTGGAATTGGGAAAGAATTATTGATTATTGGGAGAACTAAGAAGTTAAATTTTTGGATAATTGTTGCATGCCTCAAAGGTTTCAATATATAAGGGAAGTAACAAGAGGTTTTTAAGATGGCAAATAAGGAGCAATGCAGCTGGAGTTGTGGTATGAGCCTCAAGGAAATGATTTTAAGAGGGAGTGAGTAATTGTACATAAAGGTCAGTGATGATCAGGAAGGGCACCTTCATACCTGCAGACTCTAAAACAAGTATCAGCTGAGGCTAAGAGAGCAGAGTTCTTGGTAGAGACCCAGGTTTAGACAGTTTGGGAAGTCAGCTTGGTTAAGAAACTGATCATAAAATTTTGATAAAATTATGGTGGAAATATTTTAGATGACCCAGAGGCAAATTTGATGTATTAGAGTACAATAGAAAAGCAAGGCTAGACATGGAAGGGATGGGTGAGGATGGATCTTCTTATTTGGGGTTCTAAGGTAAAAAGGATAAGAACCAAGATGGTTAGTTAGTTAGTGGTTCAACTCCAATAAGCCCCTCTCGTAGAATGAAGAAGGATGCAAACTAGTTCCAAATAATCAAAAAATTGGTTCTCCATAGCTGTCCTGATATTAGCTCCATAATCTACAGTCTATGCCACTTAGGAGTGGTATGAATAAGAACAGAGGTTCACCTTTTTTGTACTTAATGGAATAATGGCATTACAACCAGTTCATGTACAGATGGAGTGTGAGTGTCTGTCCCATTCATTCATGACCAAAGAGGATGGTGCTCCTGGGGGTGCATTCATTCATTCACTCCTGCGTGCTTCCATTTTATTTACTCATTCAACCAGTGTTTTTGAATATCTGCACTGTACCAGACTTTGGCTATACACTGATGACTGAAGAATGTCATTTCTTCCTTCATGTTTCCTAATGTCCAGTTGAAAAAGATAAAAAAATAATGAACAAAATCAGTCAATGTAAAGGTATTTATGGGTTATAAGTGTGCTTACACTTAATAAAAGGTAAGAGTCCATGGTAGAAAGTAAAAAGAGAGGCATGCTTATATAGAGATTTTGTTTTGACACAATGGGAGAATTTCAGGAATTCGATGAACCTTGTCATTCAAAGTATAACATGTATCCTGGCAGAGATCTCACAGGACAACTGGGGAGCTGTTGTAATTTGAACAACTGAGATAACAAAAAAATCTCTGACTCTATTGTGGGGGAAAGATTTAGAAAGAGTGAAGTAGTGAGATGAATCCAAAATTTATATATACCCCCCCCAGGGGTATATATACAAAATTTATATATACCCCCCCCAGGGTATTCTGATCCATTGAAAATAACCTGCCTTCCATCTTGTCTCCTATGAACCCATGCTCAGTGGTCTATGTTTTCTCTAAAATCTGAAACCTTGGAATCATACTTTTCCCTTTGTTACTTTCCTCTACAATGGTTATATAGCACAGCCCAGGTGTAGTAGGTAAGCTGTAAAAGAAAACAGAAATCTAATTTTCACAATTAGTGATTATCATGCAATTCAAAATAGATGCAGACAGATCATGGATCTGCTGTTGTTAGTCAATTTGGTTTGTTGCATTAACAAAATGACCAAATTTTATAGATAGTTTCATCCTAATTTCTAAGTATATCTGTTTGTATTCTTAAACTTATGCTTAGTTGTACTTTAAGCAATCCCATGATATCATTAAGCAAGATACCTCCTCAGTCCTCCATTTCAGGCTTTGGTATGTAACTCTGGAATCAAACTGCTTGGGTTCAATTTTCTAGCTGAACACATAGCTATGTGACCTAGAAAAGTTATTAAACTCTCCATGCTTCATTTTCCTCATCTGTAAGATTAAAGGAGTAAAATTCTGTACCTCACCAGGCTGTTTTTAGGTCTAAATGAAAGTGTTCATGCAAAGAATTTATGACAACCTTGACTAGCGAGTGATCAATAATGTCAGATGTCATTATTTGCATGTTTCATTATACTGCTACCACCACAACCACCAAAGCCGATATCACCATTACCTCCACCATTATCACCTGCACCATCACTGTCACCTCTCCAGCTGCTACTATCACCACTACTACCAATTTCCACCATCATTAGCATTGTTAACATGTGATTCCAGTTAGCCAATGGCTTTTCTTCCCTCAGCCTTTTTTTTTTTTTAGACAAGGTCTCACTATTTTTGCCCGTGGGACCACAGGCTCACGTTGCCTGGGGTACCACGGACTCAAGTGTTCCCCAGCCTCAGCTTGCCAGGTACAGGTGCGCACCTTCACGCCCGCTATTTTTTCAGAACTAGATCTCGCTATGTTGCCCCGAGCGGGACTCAAACCGCAATTCCCGGTTCCAGCCACAGCTTCCTAGACTGCTATTTACAGGCATGAACCACCATGCCCCACCTTCTTCCCCTTTTCATAGTATCTTTCCACCAGATCAATCTGGCAAATTTTACCCCTTTTTATTTCCTTTTCTCCCCCCTGTCCTTTTGACTACCTACTATCTATTAACCTTTTAAAGTTTTAAAATATCTAAAATTCACTTATACCTCTGAAACTGTTCAATGAAACTAACTATAAGAAAAATCAAATCTGGTTTTAAAAAATGGTTTATTTTAGTCTAATGATTACTTCCTTACCATGACCATGATTGTCCTTGTTTCTTTGTCTCTTTTTACACACACACGTGTACACTACATACTCTCACATCTCATGTTCTAGATAACACAACCTCTATAATTATAAATTTCCATAAATCTAGGTGCTAGTGATAAGAACTGATCACCCATATCATCTCAGAAGAAATATTTTCCCATTGAGTCTCATTTCTTTCGTTGAAAATAGTAGCTCCCAAGATTTTTTATAGGGCTTCTGTTCATGACTACACCTATGAAAAATTAGTGGATGTCAAGCACTCTTACAACTTAGTATTGTTTACAAAGCATATTAACAACTTGGAACTCCTTGGAAGACCTGGCATAATCATGAAGAAGTACTAGCATCTCATTTTACTGGTAAGCCAACTACATAATGAGATCATCTGAAACCCACAGCTGTAATAGCAGAGCAGAGCCATGAACTTGAGCATGTGGCCTCCATGTACCCCAGGTCAGGCTGGACTATGCAGTCACTCAAACAGAGAGCCCAGCTCTAGTCTGCTCACTTCCCCAAGCCTCTAGGAGATCATAACTCAGACAATTTTTGCAGGGTTCAGGCCGCTCGCTAGTAAAATCTTCTCACTCTCAAATCTGTGAATTTGTAAACTTGTAGGGAGACCTCTCAACTTGTGTAGCAAATTACTTTCCTTGGGGAAGCTATTCCTTGAACTCTAGGGGAGAACATGGTAAATTTATATCCATACTGCGACTTTTCAGTAAAAATTAGGTCATAGATACTATCCCCCTAGACTTACATTAAAGAAATGGATTTTCTCTGGCTATTCTCAGACCCACTTCATGTTCAGATTGTCTCAGGGTTTTAGGAGTCCCTTAAATATTTACAAATGCATAAAAGATCCCAAAATTAATCTACATACTGATGGTAGAGAGCAGAGAGGTTTGATATTCTAGCTCTATATGTGAACAGCCAATATTAGTCACTTTTACCAAGGAAGACACTTCTGCATACAGATGTTTGAACAAAGGGGAAACGTTTGTTCTAAATCCTATTCAAATTCCCAAACCTCCCATCAAAACAAGTCATATATAATATACACACACACATCTGCGCATAAGCACTCACGTCTAAATCTAGATGTTAGAGGAGGAAAGGAAGCAGAGGGTATATGAATGCACAGTGCTTCCTCTTGACACTCATGAGTTCAGAGTGATTTTTTCACCTGCTAACTCAATGTCAGAGTCTGAGACCAAATGCAGACTAAATAGCCAGGGGGACTGAGCATGCGATGTTTGGCAAAGCAATCATTACAAAGAAACCTCACTTCTAAGGAAAAAATCATGGATGCCCTGAGGAGAATTTGACCTGTATGTTTGTTCATTGCAGAAAAGAATCATGGTTTTATAGACTCTCTAGCAGTAAAGAATTTACTACAAGTTTTATTTTTCATCCTGATATAGGACAGATTTGTAGTGATAAATCCCAACGGTCTATGGAAATTATTGTTTACTTCACCTAAGCAGGAATACAAAGAGACCTAATACAGAAAACCTCAAAGAGGATCTGGAATCAGAGTTTCTGACCATCACTTTCTCATTCATGCCTTTTGATGAGCTGCTAAAACTTTCCAAGCACCAATTTCCCACTGCTGTAAAGTAAGGACAATAGTAAATCCTCTCAAGGTTGCTTTGGGCAAAAGTTGAGGAACCTGTAAGCCTATAAGCTCACATGCATAGAAAAACATATGAATATCCTTCACACATATATAAATAATACATGTATGTGTATGCATGTATGTGTGAATATATATATATATACATGAATACTCTTTGAAAATGGTTAAGTGTTATCCAAATATTATAAGGTATTTGTTGTAATGAGATTTTTCCATTAGTAATTATGGACTAATTAGCTGTTGTTCATAAAGTGAGCAAGATATTGATGAGATGGTGGGATTAGAATGGTAGTTAAATACCCATAAAATAATATTTTTCTCTAGAATAAGATCTAGCCCAGAAAATATCAAATTCACATGATGTATCCTCTTGAGGGTATTTTTAGCAGGAGTTTATATGTATAATTCTTACTGTGAAAATACACCTGTTCCCATGTTTTCCTTCCCCATCACTCCTATTTTTTGTATTGAAGCATTGTAACACAGTGGAAGGTTTTACAGTCATATAAACCTGAGTTTGATCACTTGTGCCAGCATTTCCTAGCTGGGCCTGTGCCAGTAATTCACTTTCTATTTTGATTATTGCTATCAGTTGTTCACTCTGGCTAATATTTTCCATGTTTCAGGAAATGTGCTAAGTGTTTTACAGATATCATCTCATTTAATAACGAGAACATCTGAAGTACATATTGGTTTTATTCCCATTTTTCAAGGAAAGAAAATGATGTACAGAGAGGTTTATTTGATTGGCTCAAGGTCACACAGTTAATGAGTGAGAGAGAGATGTTTTGGAGATCATCTGATTCTAAACTCATACTTCTAAGTGAAAGAGATGGTCTTAAAAAATCCATGCACTGATGTCCTCTTCAACCAGTGCCACCACCAGTACCTACAATTGTCATCCCCTGTGACCATCAACTCCATTGAGGCACATTACTTGGTGTATTAAATAATTAATAAAATTTTTCATCACTTACATTGATTTTATGAAATGTATAATTTTGTTTCATAGATGATAAAATGGGGAGTTAACAGATTAGTATCAAACCATCCCCCAGGCAGGCAAGTCACTCAGGGAAAGAAAGTTGGGCATCAGGTTCAATTCTGCCATCCTTCTGTCTCCAGGCTTTTCCAACAGGTTTTGCTAATCAAGAGAGCTCTTACCTCTCTGTATCTTCATTCACTTACTGGATGTGAAGTATTGATTTGATTTGAGATTCTTGGAGCTGGACCCAGACATGGTGGTGAGACAAGGCTAGTTGTGGAGTGTAGAAAGGACAGGAAATAAAGATAGCACCCAAGGATAAAGGCTGGCAATAAAGACATAGTGTAATGGCAGGAAATATCCAAAGAGGTCTACGAGATGCTAATGGCAATCTCAGATCCATGTGCAGGAATCTTCATTGGATTCTGTTAGACAGTGAGAACCGGAACTATTCCTTGAGCACACATGAGTAAAGCTAGCTCATGAGACTAGCTTTACAGTGAGGCATAAGGTGGTTGTCAAGGTTAAATGAGACATTAAGCCACTAGGGCTCAAGAGTGTTCAGTGAAATGAAAACATACCTGGTGCTTAACTGTTTTCTTTCCCACCCCACCATCTAGAGTATAAGCTAGCAGTTAAATTCAAAGCAGAGTAGGCTTCAAGCATGCTCTGTCATGTATACAAAGAAATAATTTCCACTCTCTTTTAGGTGCTTCAGGATTCCTTTTTGCTCATTGACAGAAATCTTCACCTATTTCCAAAGTTCCATTTGTTTTTCAGCAGTTTTATAGACTCATGTTTCCCTTCCAACTCTGATGTCTTCTCCCTTATTGAAAAATTGATCTAAGTTTTTCATTGACCTCTGTTTCATCTCACTTTTATCTCTCCTCCTTTGTCCTACTTAGAGTAGGGCTTGAAAATCCTTTATGTTCATACCCCTATAGCAAGTTCTGAAAGGTTGAAATTTCCTTAAGACTCAGGCTAAGACCTTCGTGCGTTCTCACAACTTGTTCTCCCACTTTTTACTCTTCCCACACTACAACCTAAATTATGAACCATAAGCCACATCTTTTTTTTAAGATAGAGTTTCTGTCACTGATTGCTCATTCATATTTCATCCCATCTGAGTTGTTAATTGAATTTCACCAGGTAGCAGACCCTTTGCTTGAGATTGCAGCAGTAATAAACACAGGTAGGGTCTCACCACGTAGAGCTTCTGCTTCAATTTCCATCATCATCATCATCATCATCATCATATTCATCAACATCATTACTACTTAATGAACTTTCTCTGTAAGCCAAGCTTCCTAAAAATTATCCACATGCATTACTTTATATCCTCTTTACAGCAACACAATGAGATAGAACAATATTGTGATGTTTACCTTACATAGAAGAAATTACAGGCACAGAGAGATTGAGACTTAATCCAGGTCATAACTCTTTTTAGTACCTAGGTCCAGACCTAGACATTTTTGCTCTGTGGTCTGTAATTTAAATTACCTTACTGCACTCCCTACCATTGAACTTATGGTCTCAAATACTTGCTTCATAATATCTAACCAGTAAAGTGAAATTGATATTCATTATCGAGGGGTAGTAGCAGCTGAAATCCTTTGAGAGTGTTGTTGTCAACATGACCCTGGTCATTAGTTCATTCAACAAACATCATTTGTATTCTGACATTTCCTTGGTATTGTTCTCAGTGCTAAGGAACACAACAACAAAAAGATTTGCAAAATCCCCATCCTCATGAGGTTCACTAATCTGGAGATTAAATGTATAATAAAAAGAATAAGAAATTTTAAGAAATGGTAGACACCTGTTCTTTAATTTCTATTTAGACTTTGCATATCTCTTTGGACTCAGCTCCAGAGTCTTTGCTCAATTTTTAAGGTCAAGGTGATAATATAAAGTTTAGTGCACTAGTCCCACCCTAACCATTCATATGGCAGATACATGTGCATGTATACCATGGAGGCTATGATTTATGTTATCTAGAATGATGCGAGGAATTGGTTTTAAGCTTCCTAGTATGAGTGATTAGGATATTGACTGTATATATATATAACCCACAAAAGACTTAAACTTAGAATGTATAAAAAAACTCTGAAAAACAATAGACATGTATAAACAGCTCTTAAAAAATAAGACATTCAATAAGAATGGCCAAAGACTTACACACAATCACAGCAATCTGTAAAGAACCTTGATCTCACTAATCACAGAAAAATGCAAATTAAAATCACAATTATATATTTCTATTTATCAGAATGGATAAAATTTAAAAAGATTAACAGTACCACATTCTTTAGTGAGAGGAGAACAACTATTAGATTGCTGCTGGGAATCTGAATTGGTAAAAACACCTTGAAAACATGTTTAGAACTATAGACTATACAATCTTTCATTTTTCCAGCCAACACAGATTCCCCAAGCTTTGGTATTTCATGACCCAAAAACATCACAAAAATGTTCACAGCTGCATTATTTGTTTAAGTTTCAAACCAGAAGCCAGTAAAATGTGAACAAATGGATATTTGAATTGGAATATACTCATCCAATAAAATATAATAGAACATTAAACCTGACAAACTATACACAACATGAATGATTTTCACAAACATAATGTTGAGCAAAAACAGATATGGAAGAATTCTTAACAAATATGGTTATTTACAGTGTACAAAAACACACAAAAATAACCTGTAATTAGAAGTCAGAACAATGTTATTTTGGAGACTACAGATGGGGATGAGGCCAAGGGAGAGGCCTCTGAGTTTGGATGTTACTCTATTTCTTCAACCTGGAGCAATAATGCAATTGTTGTGTTCACTGCATGAGTATTTGTCTGTGTAGACTTAGAATATGTTCATTCTTCTATATGTATATTTCAATACATTAACTGTTCTTAAAAGCGATTAGGCTATGTTCCACCTTTCATTTTCTGGCTCTTCTGTTTTTCAAGGTTTTATTTGGAATTCTAATTCTGTAGGCTAGTTTGAGTTATTTTGTAGCAGGATTCTTTAACAAATTTATAAAACTATCATAAATCATTTTGGATCTAAACAATGACTGAATTCATAGCATTGTTAAGGAAATTCCCAGTGTATTTGCCATTGTATAATGCAGTGCCTGGAACTCAGCAGACAATGGATACTGGATGTGTAAATAAATGAATGAATTAATGTTTTCTGAATCACATTAATGCATTGGTTTTTTTTTTTTTTGTTTGTTTGTTTGTTTTTTAATATCTGTGTGGTTTATCTGAGCCTGGGAATTCGAAGTTACTTACTGAAGTAAGTACTTGTTAAGTACTTATATAACAAGTAAGTTACTTGTCATGAATGTGTTCTCCCCTCTAGTGTCCTTCCCATGTTATGAGTGACTGCAGAAGTCATCTATTCAATATGGGATGCTTTCTTTCCTTTAAATATGTGAAAAATGGTTTCACTCATCAGGGAATTATTAATTGCTGGTTTACTAATTACTCTAAACTTTTTTTAAAAAAGAGGTCTAAGCAGTTTGAATAAATTCTTACTTAAGTGAGTAATTACTTGGATCAAAATAATTGGCTAAATTAAGAAATTCTTTAATAGACATTATTTAGGTGTCAGTTTGATGTCGCTTCTGGTGATGCGTAACAAATTCATTGTGTGATTAGTAATAAATCTGTCACTCCTGAGGGATCTTTTTTAAAACAAAAGGAAAGTGTCTTGTGAGAGGTCTGTGGAAAAACCAAGAAGTCCTTATATTTAAACTATGAAATAGTTTTCATTTTCTCTTTAAAGTTTAGTTTACCGACAAAACTTAAAACAAACAAACAAAAATCCAGGATACAGAAGTACACACACATACACACACACACATCCACACATATCTGTATGATATGTGTGCTTACAGTGAGAAAGCTAGACAGAGAGTGAAACAGATAGGGTTTTTCTAATGATGAATTAGATCACCCCTAAATAATACTAATTCTTCCACATTTACCCAACATAGTCCTTAATTATTCATTTGAAGGCCAACCCAGAGCAAGCCTGGCTAAGAATATCTGTCTGTTTATTTACACATGTATATGTATGTACATGTAAATATTTCAAAACTATGGCGGGGAAAGAAGAGGCACTTTCTGAACATGTTCATGTCAACACTAGGCTCATTGGGGCTCCCTTGACAGATAAGCATTCCACACAGACTTTTATGAGAGTCACCTCATTTTTAGGATCTTTTGAAAAGGTACTCTGTCACGCCTTTAAGCCTCACCCTTGCGATTTAGTAGTCAGTGACTGTAAATTGGACTTTCTAATGGATCGTGGAAATTCTAAAACATGGTTCTTACTATAACACAGGTGTTCACTGATAGACTGTAACCACTGGAGTAATTGTAATCTGAGAATTCAGCCTCACTGTTAAAGACTGAATCAACAACGCATGGTTCAGTTACTATTTAGGAGATTCACATCGCTTCGAGTCCTTGCTGAGAGCACTTTTTCGCTTTCTGATTGATATGGTTTTTCTAATGATGAAACAGATCACCCCTAAATAATGCTAATTCTTCCACCACATTTACCCTGCATGGTCCTTAATCATTAGTTTGAAGGCCAACCAAGAACAAGCTCAGTTATAGATTTTAAAAGGGGGTCCAGCTCCGGGAGGAAAAAGTCACTGTGCTCCCAAGGGCTTGTATAATGTTACATGAGTCCCAGCATCGTTAGCAGCTGTGATAGAAGGTTCTGTGGCCAGAGAGGTGATCGCAGGTTCTATGCCAGGAGACATGACTCTTGGCGGTGTTGCTCCCTGACATTGAAACACATGTTCTAACTCGAGATGACTTTAACTGCCTGAGCTAGAAAAAGGTCGTGTATAATACCAGGTTTTATATTAAACAAAAATAAATTTTCTCTAACGCGAGTTTTCAGACAGGTTGTCCTAATATATTAACTTCTGTCTGTGTTTTGAATAGTCAATTTCACGGTGAAATGAGTTCTTAATAATATATTTACCACCTGGGAGAAATCTCCCAGCCATCTGGAAAGGAGAGGGGATTTAGTGCCTCCAAACGGAGATTGGATTTTTTTCACAGTTATTTATTTATTTTTACATCAGGTAGTGGGAAGGATGACCTAGTTCCTGCATTGCTGGTGCAGTGGGTGGGGCAAAATCACGCCGGACTTGGAGCATGCGCGGCGACCACTGATCCAGGAAGGCGGGAGTGTCCTGTGCGTCAGGAACCCAGTCATTTAGGATGTCAGGCATCTCAAAGCAATCTTCTATATTACATTGAGTACTGGTGGGAAACACAGAAATGGTAAAATATAGTGTCCAGTCTTGTTTTCTGCATCCTTGAGAGGGAGGTAGGGAGGAGGATACAAGATAGTTGATAAGAGTGATGGCTTTAGACTGGAAAACACTGAACTCAGACCCAGATTGTGATTTTTTTTCAATATTATTATTAATGAGTAAATCCGTCGAGGCTTCATTTTCTGCATGCTTGAAATGGAAACATCACTATCATTTGATGCTTCTCTGATGACTAAATACTAAATATAGAGTGGGAAAAAATTAATTTTGTGCCATGATAAGTGGTCAACAGAAAAGAGGTTGATATGAAAATATGAGATAAATGGAAGTAAGACATTCACGTGTGTATATATTTGAGTGTGTATTCACAGACACACACACACACACACACACACACACATCTCAATACAGAACACTTACACTGGCCAGAGAAGATATTGGAACTAGGCAGCTAACCCGAAACTTAAGCTTTGAAAAGAACTTTCTAAAATTATATATATATGAAATTCTAAAATTATACATATATAATTCTAAAATTATATATAATTCTAAAATTATATATAATTCCAAATATATATATAAAATTCCAAAGTTATATAATATAATTTTCCAAAATTATACCTGTATAATATATCTATATATTGGGAAGTTCCAAAATTATATATATATATACACACATATATAATTCTTCTTTTCAAAGCTTAAGTTCCTGTTTATATTTAGAGATATATATTTAGAGATATCTACTGAGCATCCCCTAGGTATCAGGCATTCATCCAGCTGTGTGGTATCTGTCCATGAGTAAAGCAAACATTTTGATCTTCTGAATGTAGATGTTTATGACATCTAAAGGGGGGTGGACAGAACAATGGTAAATTTGTAATAAATAAGTAAATAATTTTTGTATGTTTTAAGGCAAAAAGTGCTAATATAAAATTAAAAGGAAAAGGACTAACCATAGGGAGTCTCAGGGCAAGGAGAGGTTACAGGGTATTTAGGGTAGGTCTCATCGGTAAGATGATATTAGAGCAAACAGCAAATATATGAAGGGGATGAGGAAATGAATCATGTGACCATGGGGGGGAGGGGATCAGCCTGGGCAGAAGCCTGGAGGTGCAGACTGGGCATGCTCAGAGTGGCAAGGTGCTTAGTGCCTGAAGCTGAGGGAGCCTAGGATGTCATAAAGTGAAGATAATAAAGATAAGAATCTAGGAAAGGGAAGACTTATGGGTCATGGTAAGGACATGGGCTTTTATTTGAGAGTTACTGACAGGTATTGCAAGGGTTTATGCAGAACTTAGAAAGAATGATTTTTGGAGTCTGTAATGTTGAGATGAGTTTGGAAAACATAGGATAATATAGATATAGGGAAAAGAACAAGAGTAGTTAGTGTGGATGTGTGGAAGAGACAGTGTAGAAGAGACAGTGACTGTCTAGTCATCATGTAACATTAAGAAGTGCTTCAAGGAAGAGAAATATGATTTCTTGATGAGCTGCATTTGGAGTGTGTGAGAGAGAGAAGAGGCAGGTGTGATCCTAAGTTATTTGGCCTGGGGAACTAGAAGGATGGCCTTGCGGTAGTTGGGATGTTGAAGCCTGCGAGTGTGTCATGTTTGGGAGGACAGGTCAGGAAATTGATTTTGAAGATGCTGAGTCTCATGTGTCTCTGAGATGCAGGTGATGTTGAACAGCAGGATACTGTACATTCACTTCTGTAGTTCAGATTAAGACCATATATATAAAATTGGAAATGGTCAGCATATAGACACTATTTAAAACTGTTACCAAGTTAAGGGACTATACCCTTTTTAATTTTTTGACACTGTGAGTTCTCTCGCCTGCACACAAACAGTTGCCCAAAGTTCAAGCCTTAGCAATAAGGGTAAACATAGAGGTTTATTTACAGTAAAGGGGAAACAAAAAGTCTAATAGTCCACACCCACACAAGTATCCTAAATAGAAAGGAACCCCATTTCTGCTCCTCGGGGAGCTGTGTGGGGTTTACCTCAGTCCAAAATTGCCAAGTTAAGTTCTTGGCTTTTGATCCTCCGTCACTCCAGTCAGCATCAGGTGACTCCCCCAACACCAGGTTCAGCTCTGGTCTATCTGGATTGGTTGGTGGCTCAACCCTTCGTCAATGTCGTCTCTTTTCCTCCTTCACACAGCTCCTGAACCTTTGGGGCCTGAATGCTGGGAAAACCCCAGAAGACTCTGCTTCTGGGTCCTTTGCCTCCAGGAGTCAAAACTTCCGAGCTCTCCGAACTTGCCTCTGCTCTCCTTCTCAAAAGTTCATGTCCCAGTCCCTGCTCCTTTCTTTTTATCCTCTCTCCCTTTCCTCCAAACCAGAGCTCCAATTTCCCTCTATACACATTCTTGGTGCTTCATTTTATCTTCCCCACCTGGAATTTGCAGCAAAGTGAAAGAAGGGTGTACCCTTATCTGGTTTAGGCCATCTTTTACCTGTGTTTTTCAGATGCAACTAATGGCAATGTCTAAATTTTATGAACAATTTTCAGACACAGCTAATGGCAATGGCTCATTTTTCCGAACAAATACACTGCCCCTGTTGGGGTCACAGCTTCAAAACCATAAGCCGCAGGAAGTAAATGATAAATGGGCTAACCATTCAGTTCTGAGCACCCCAGTGTTAAGGAGTAGGGGAAAGAGTGAGGACACAGAGAAGGGTGCTGTGAAGAGATGACCACAAGGCAGGAGAAAAGCTAAGAGCATGGTCACTGTGTGAAGAATGCCTGTTCATGAGAGTGGAGCAATTCCTAGGTCAGATGCTGTTGCTAGGTCCCATAGATAAAGTCTGAGAAATGACCCTAGCTCTGGAAGCAGAGAGTTCAAGGGCAAGCTTGCAGAAATTTTCAGAGTAGAGAGAGAAAACACCTTATTAGAAAGAATTTCTGAGAGACCATGAAGAGAAGAGTAGGAGACAATGAAAAAGACATTTTGTAGGGTGCCTTTCTACAGAACAGAAGGGAGCAAAGAGGTGACAAGTTATTGTAATCAAATATAAAGCTTTTTTTAATGGAATGCCTGGTATTATATGTGTGCATTGATGTGAATATTCCAGAAGAAAAGAAAATGTGACCTGTGGGAACATTTGATATCTAGGTGAATGGTGTCATTGAGTACATTGGATAGAGTGGGACCTAGTGCTCACGTGAGGCAGCTGTGGGTGCTAATATTGTAGGTTGGGGGAGTAGTATATCTGTGGAAATGTTCTTTTGGACAGTTTTGATTTCCTTAGTGCGTTAGGAAGTGCGACCATGGGGCAAATCTGAGGATGAAGCAGGGGTATTAACCAAGTAGAGAAGGAAGTGTGAAAAGGTTGTCTCAGAGAGTAAGGCTCTGAATGAGCTAGGGATGGCATGACTGTTAGCTATCTGAGACCCACTTGAGGTTTTTGATGATTACGTTAAAGTGAGATCATTCAATTTCCAGTCAGTTAAATTAGTTAAGTACACGTTTTTGAGACATTTTATAGGTCATGAACTGTTCTTGGCTCTGGAGATATAAAAATGAATAGGATGTCATCTTTCCCTTTAAAGATCTCCTAGTCCTGCAGCAAGAGAGACTGAAATATGAAACCAATAACTGCAATAAATTGTAATAATTCTGTAATTGAGTTATATTCACTGTTTGGGGAATTACTGCCAAGTGCTGTTGCCAAATATAGTGACACAGCAAGCTGGTGGGGTATTTTATATCAGAATCATAATGTGGCTCTCCATAGTTACCTGCCACTTATTCAATAAACATTCATTAAGTGTCCAGCACTGTGTTAGATATCTGTACTGCATGGCAAAGGAACTTCTGCACTCAAATCACCAGCTAATGCGGTGATTTCCAGCCTTAGCTGCAGGTTTCAAAAACCCAATACCAAAGCTATGCCTCATACCAATAAGTCAAAAATGTTAAGGTTCCCCAGTGTTTCCAATATGGAAAGAGAAATACTGTCAGGGAAGAGAACTGCTGTGCTAGTGGGAAAGACAACTGAGAAAACAGAAAATTAAAGTTCTGATAAACAGTCTGAGACAGAAGCACAGGATACTAGGGGGCCCCTGCTGAGGTTTTGCCACATCAGATAGAGAGGGACCATGAAGAGTTTCCAGAGGAGGAGCCCCCTCCCCCCGGGCTGAGTAAGGACTGAGTTACAGTCAATGTGAGGAGTGGGGTAGAAAGGATAACATAGCTGGAGGGGCAGAAGTGGCAATGATCCAAAGGATAAAAGGGCAGGCCCCATTCAGAAATATGGGAGGAATGTGCTAAGCTTAGTGCAGGGCCATGCAGTGCATCAATGACAGAAGATGCTGAGTGAGCAGTAGACGTACTCCCTGTTTGTCTCCACACCATTCTCTAATCCCCCTTCAAAGATAACCAGAGAGGTTTGGGGGGCATCCAACGTTCGGTTCATTGAATTTGCTGGACAAACCAGCAACACCTTGAAAAAGTCTCAGAAGTTAAGAAAGGGCATTTCTCCAGGATGCTGGGGGCTTTTTGACCCAAGGATTGGCAAATAGGCAAACCCATCTGGTATGAGAACAGATATCAGTGAACAGGGAGACTGAACAGGGATTGGGTGGGTTTTATAAACCAGTTGAGGTGCTGAAACAGTCAGTGGTCTTTGGAACGATGTCCAAGAGAAGTCACTATTAAGTGCATGTGTCCGTTCATGGACATAGTCTGGAACATAAAGGTCTCAATGAGTGAGAATTAATATAGTTTGAACTAAAATTGTATTGCACAGTCTGATAGAGTTTATCTGTTTTAGAGAGCTGGAGTGCAGTTTTGCAAGCTGTGGTTTCTGTTTCATCTGTCAGGATTTACTGTATTAAGAACATGTAGCATGGGGAACAGAATGTGGAGAGAGAGCCTACCATAAAATAGTGTCCACAAATCTGCTGACACCTGGAGGTGACCTAAGAGGAAATATGCGTAGGTTTTAATGCCTATTTTCAGCATGTGTAGTATAAATATACCAAATATGTAGAAAAATATTTATTTGGAATAAGTAAAACAATTATTTGACATAATAAATCAATATAACTATCAGTCTTGACATTTTTTTTGAGACTAGGTCTCACTATCTTTGCCTGTGGAACCGCAGGCTCTCATTGCCTGGGGTACCACAGACTCAAGCAATCCCCAGCCTCAGCTTCCCAGGTAGCTGGGATTACAGGCACACACCACCACGCCCAGCTTTTTTTTTTTTTTTTGGAACTAGATCTTGCTCAGGCCCCAAGTGGGACTCAAACCACCATCAAAGCCCCGGCTGCTTCATAGGCTGAAGCTTACAGGTACGAGCCACCGTGCCCAGCCAGTCTTGACATTTTTTTCCCAAATTGACTTCAGATTTCTTTGTTAGATAACTAAAACATTGCAATCAAATTGAACCCCCCTCTTATTTTACTCTAATTTAATTTTCCTCACTTCTCCCCACTCCAGAGGGGAGAATTCACAATCATGAATTCAGTGGTTTTTTTTTTTCCTTTTTGTAATGCCTTATTGTGTGTAAGCAAAATATAAGGTTGTCTTCCATGATTTTGAACTCCTATAAATGATCTCAGTCTGGTTACTGCCTTATTTATGTTTGTGCAACTTTGTATACCAGATTTGATTTATTCTTGATATATATTTCATTTTAATTGCAGTATAGTGTTCCAAATTAGGAATATAACCTGTTTCAGTTCTCTCTGGTTGCAAGACAATGGGGTTGTTTCCAATTATCACAAACAATGCTACAATAAACATTTTTTATGTGCCTCCTGTGTACCTCTGAGAGAGAATTACTGGGTTTAGAGTGAGACCACCCTCAACAATTTTGGATATTGCCAAATTGCTCAGTAAAATAGTTGTACCAGTTTATAATCTCACTAGGGTGCTTGCAAGCAGGAAATTTACTGGGTATATAATGATATCTTATTGTTGTTTTAATTTGTATTTTCCTGATTGCTAATGTTTGTTGAGCATCTTTTAAACTACTTATTGGCCATTTCAGCTTTCTTTTTACTGAATACCCATTTTTCTAATCAAGTTTGTTTTCCCCTTTCTTGGTTAGTAGGTATTTCTTCTTTTTTCATACTATACATACCAGTTGTTTTATCCATCACAATTGCAAATATTTTCTTCCAGTCTATGACTTGCGTTTTCACTTTGTGTTCTTTTGATGGGGTTTTTTGATGGAGAAGTATTTGCTTATTTTAATTAAGATTACATTTTCTCTTTATGTATGTGGGGGGGGTGCATGTGTGTTCACACGAAAAATCCTTTCCAATAAGAAGCACATAAAAGTACCCTCTTGTATTTGTATTCTAAAACTACACAGCTTTACTTTTTCATATTTGGCCTTTTTATATTCTTGCAATTGATTTTTGCATATGGTTGAGAAAGGGGTCCAACCAACATTATTGATTTCCCCAAAATCTGCAATGTTATTTCTCTCTGTAATCCAGACTCCTGTAAAGAGGTCTGTTTTAGAATATTTCTCCTATTTCTCTACTCCAATTATCCATGCTTAGACCCCCTGCTACATTGTCCTAATTACTGAAGCTTTAACATTTATCTTGTTTTCTTCTAGAGTAAATATCCCCATCTTGCTTTCCAATTTCATCTTGGTTATTCCTAACTCTTTGTTCATTCACCTAGAATTATTTATCTATTGTCTAAAATTCCCTTAAGATTCCACTCCCCTGTGTTATATTAAATTATATTTATAGATTAATTCAGTGTGAATTGACAAGTTGATTATGTTGAGTTTTTCCACCCATGAACATTCAGCGTGCTTCCCTTTATTCTGGTCTCATTTTTAGATTTTTCAATAAAATCTTGTAATACTTGCTGTAAATCTCCTTCACATGTTTTGTGCGGTCATTCTCACCAATCCTGTTTTTGTTTCCATTATAAATAATACCTCTTCAAATTATTTCTTTTTATATGGATGTGACTTGTGCTTAAAATTTAACGATATTTCTGTATTGATCTTACAGCAACTTTTTTAAAACAGTAAATAGATAATCATATTGTTAGAGACTACTACAAAGTGTTTGTTGTTTATTTTTTAATTCTTATTATCTTAATCTCTTTGTGTTGCTTCTTTATGCTGATTCTCTTCCCCAACTTGCTGCTGAACCGAAGCAGTAAGACTGAGTATCCTCGTTTTGTTCCTGACATTACAATGACTGCTTCTAATAATTTCACTATTAGATATGATGTTTGTCATGCATTTTTTTTTTATATTCATTCCTTTGTGTACCCATCATGAATGTATCACATTTGCTTTGCATCTACTGAAATAAATCACAGTGGGTGTTTTTTTCTCCTCTTAAGGTTGACCAACCATTTCTGAAGTTTACTGAATAAATTTGTGAGTTGTCACCCTGAGACTGGCTCAAAAACAAACAAACAAGCAGTGTGAGCCACAAATAAATGGAGGTTGGATGGGATGGTGCTCATATTCCAGAATGGGCATGGGCAGAGCTTATGACTAAAATGGAAATTTCCTCCTTCAAGACTAGTCACCTACGATGTTGCTTCTCAAAGTGTGGTCAACAGACCGGCCACAGACACATCAATCAGCATGGAGCTTGTGAGATATGCAGAGCTTCAAGGCCAACCTAGCGCTGCTAAACAAAATTTGCATTGAACAAGGCCCTTAGACACGCAGTATGTCCACTAAAGCTTGCTCAAAATTGTTCTTCTAATGTCAGAGGTAAATTCAGTCCTGCAAACTAGTACTTAATGCATTTTCTAAAATTATATCAAATTTGTCTGCCTAAGATAAAACAACTTGGTCATTTTAAAAGAAAGGCTTCTCTTAAATTTGTATCTCAATATATAATAGTTTGATAGTTTTCCTTTTCCATTTCTATCTCTGATTTGGACTCCAAGACTATTCCAGTTTAACGAGTAAATATTTCACCCTCTCTGAAATGGTTTGTTTGAAATTTTAGTAATTTGTATATTGTATTTTTATCAGAACTTATCTGAGCCCACCGTGCTTAGAAGTATTTAGTTTTTAACTTAATTAATATTTCATTTTAAAATATCACATGTCTAATTTAATTTTCCATATGTTCTGTTTTTCATTTTATAATTACATTCTAGTTTATCAGTAAATTCTGTTTCTTACTGAGTCTCCTGAAATAGTTATAGTGCACTGGTTTGTTGTCTGTCTAATATTGTGCTCTTGTGCCTTTTCTCAATTAACAATAATAGAATATTCAGAGCTTCATTGGTTATTCCTAAAGAGTACTGCTTTAGCAATCCTTTATTATTTCTTTTTCATTTTCCTAGTCCCTTATTTTTATTTTCTTTATTCTGTATATTTTTAGTTGATGCTATTGATTTATTCATTAAATGGCTAGTTAACTAATTTTTAATCTTTTGTGATCTTAAATCTATCAGTATTGTACTGTTTTCATTGTATCTTACACATTTCACAATTTAATATTTTATTTAGTTTTCAAATATTTTTGAATTTTTATTTTTATTTCTTATTTGATATTAAAAGTTATATGTACACACAGATGTGTATGTTTATATGTTTATATGACCATTTATCTATAACCCTTGAGTAGCATGGGCTTTAATTGCCTTAGTGCATTGACATATTTGTTTGGTTTTTCTTCAACTATTACACATTCATGGATTCATCCAATCTCAGATGTCCATTGGCTGAATTCTTCCATGTGCAACCCTAACTATAAGTCACGTGAATTTTTTATTGCACATGAAGGAGGAGATGTGGCACATATAACTCTAAATTGCTCAAAGTTCAACTATTCTCTATACACATATATACACATATATGTGTTTACATACACATAAGTATACAGACTCTTAAACATACAAAAGCATGCACACATGTATGTATACATATACACATATAAGTATATGTATGTGTATATGTGCATATATGTATGCAGACCTAAACATATACCCATGAATATATGTGTGTGTGTGAATATACATATATGTGTATATACATAAAAATACAAATATACACATAAATAAATATGTGTATATACATACTTATGCATCTGTGTTGTGCATATTTATACATGTGTATATAGTACTTATTTAAGTTTTGTCTTATTCTGATGACTCACTATTCATCAAGTATACCTGAAAGTTAGCTATTCTCTAGCTTGTTCCATGGTGTTTTCTTGACGTCCAGCCTGGCAAGGTAGCTTCTCTGCACAGCCTGAGAACTTGTAAAACTCTGAAGTTGACTGGGGTGGTTTAACAGTGGCTCTCAGGTGGGAGAATGTCTTAGCCATTGGTTTGGTTCTGGAAGACAGAAGCATAGGAAGGATAAGACATGGGAACAGACTGAAAGAAACCAGGAACTGGACAGTTTAGCAAAACCTGCCCTGGGAATGGGCTCAGTTCTCGGTATCTGATGTAAAAGTGATAAAGTAGGTACCTGATCATGAAATCAAAGTTAAAGGTTCTGGTTTTGCTTCCAAAGACTTAATTTCAACTCTGTATTTTATAGGCAGGGGCTATAGGCAGTTTATTACAGTGTTCTAACCTTGGCTTTCTTTTCTGTGAAATAGATAAAATAATAATGTTCACATATTGAGTTTAACATATTGAGTTTTGGTAAAAAATAAATAGCAAAGGGTTTCATTTAGTCTCTCCCCTTTCTGACACTGTTACATATGCAAGAAATTTAATGATAACTAATGAATATTTACTCTAATATATTACAATTATTTTATTTATATAATTTATAATATTAATAGCTGTCATGCTAATAATAAATAATGTAGAACAAGACAAGAGAAGGTACAGAAATAGAAATCTGCAGTAGTGTTCATTTGGAGTGAGTCCACGTGTAGAAGTCATGCAATCCTTTCGGGGGGGGGGCAATCATCATTGCTTCCCATGTACTTGGAAGCTCACAATATTCACTTCTCTTCTCCCCACTTGCTGTGACTGAACATCAGGTGAGACATCAGAGTTGGCCAATCCTTTTTTTGCTCAAAAATAGATCATCTCCTTATGCTAAATAATTTGGCACTAGGAAAATGTTTGAGATCAAAACTCAGATTTGGGGGTGGGAGTCCTGTTAAATTTCTATAATAGGAAAAATGTTCCCAGATAGTATATATAAAGTATATAAGGAAGTTCCCTTGCTTTGATCTAGCCTTCTGTGTCGTCCTTTCCCAAGTGTGAGTCAAATGTAGACAAATCTCTGCTCTCACAATATTGCAACCCAATTGATGAAACTTAAAATTATTCTGAACAATGCCTTTTATTTGCATTGCCTTGATACAGAGCAGAAGGTATTTTCCTGCTCTCATCGCTATTGTTTTTATCTTTTAGGTAAGAGTTTTTCTGTCATCTGTACTGCTGCAGCCTTCCATTAATGGCAGCTGGTGTTATGTCCTGCCTGTGTTGGTTTCTGTAGAGAGATTAGCATATATAGAGGACAAACACACTTAAACTGTCATTTCCCTACACTGAGAAGAGCAGTCTAGACCTTACTTGTCAGCTTGCTTCTAGCTCTAAAATTATACTGTTTGCTTATTTTATGAGTCAAGAGATTGGACAAATTGTCATGACTAGTATTAATTACTGTCTACATTAATTAGCATCTACCATCAATGTTGATCCCAAGTCATCTATGTATGAGACATAGAAATACAATGATTGAGGTTCCCATTCACACCCATGTTAGCCAACTAATGGAATAAGAATGACTCAATAAGAATTCCCGACTTACCAGTTCTCTGATAACTCGACAGAAAATCTGTGTTGTAAGCAGTTTTCCAAGTGCAAGATAAAAATACCTCATCTGTAAATCCCCTGGTTGTCAATCACATTGCAATTTATTCTGTCAACTTTGTAGTCATAGCCTAACTTGACCATTGCCACAATAAACTTCAGGTTTAGATTGGGACTTTTGCTGATGACTATATTTAATATACTCTAAATATGTTTAGGGATGTGCCCTTCATGCCTTCATTTGTCCATGCAGCATGCGTTCCGTCACAACTGCTCTATAATAAATGCTGAATAGGGACTGACCCATCCTTACAAGCTCAGAGTTGAAGCTTAGAGACAGATAAATGTAGAATGACACTCTACAGAAACCAACACAGGCAGGACCTGACACCAGCTGCCATTAATGGAAGGCTGCTGTGTTTGTCATGCAGGTAACACCATCAATTATGCCCACGTTTGTATGGGCTCTCATAAGACTGCCATGCCATTCTACCCGTGAGGATCCAGGAAGATTTTTGGGAGAAACAGCTGCCCTATCAGGCTCCTAATTGATATCTGGGCTTTCTGTATGGAGATGTGAAGGTCAGGAGAATGGAAATACTGTCTGTATAGGATTCAGGGAAAAGGCAGTTTTGAAAATGTGTCTTGTAGCACATGGGAGGATAGGTAGTTCAGTGTTGCTGGGAAATGATTTGTGACTATGGAAAGGTGTTGGGGAGTCTGGAGATCACCTTTGCATCTTTGTTTTACTTCGTGGATGATTGGAGGCCCTGAATGAGTTCTAAGTCCATGGTGGGTTTGTGTGTTAGAGAAACTATGCTTAATTTTCAGACAGAATATCAGTTAGGAACTTTAGGAAACTGCATACCTTTACTGGCACTCTGTGTAGTGCCTAGTATAGGGTATATTCGTAATCTGTTCTTGTGTCATAAACAGCTCTAGGATATAGTGACTTAAAACAGTCGTTTCTTTTCTCATATCTGCTCTGGATCAGAGGCATAATAGCTCAGTGGGATCCTCTAACTCAGGGTCCATCCTATAGCTGAAATCAAGTTGTCTGCTAAGCTATTGTCATCTTTGGTGTCAATAGGGGTAGAACCATTTTCAACAACTACTATGGTGATTGTTAGCAGAACTTAGATCCTCCTGTATCACTGGTAAAGAGTTGTTACCAGAGCTATCCCTGTCACCTGGAGCTTTCTCTGTGGCCCTGTGGCAGAATATGCTGTGATATTGGCAAAAGATACAAAATATGCCCTCTGTGGCATAATATGGTCTCCACTTTCTTTCTTACTATGTGCCCTCATTTCCTCAGCTAGGCCAGTTGCCTCTCTTTGTGGCTACCACTTCTTGCAGCTCTGCCAGCTGCTTTAAACTACTCAGATCTTTGTGGTTGACAGCTGCTTGGTGCTGTTCACTGCCTGCCCCCCTTTCTGACACTGTTACATATGGATGTTGTAGGGTATAAGAAGGCTTGCAGTACCTATGTGAATTGCTCAGGCTTTGGAGAAAGGTCTCCTCTGAGCCCACCAGTGTAAAATAAGCCTCTTTCTTCTCCAAGTTCTCTGAGTGCTGCTTGTTCCTTCCAATAAGATAGGCTCGAAATTCCCTAACAACACTTCCCAAAATGTTAGCTTACTTCAATGAGTAGCAGTCCAGAGAGCAAGAACCAGTAGGCACGAGATGGACACCATACCCTCTTATAACCTGGAGTGAGGGCCTCAAGTCGCTCTTGTGTACTCTGCTAAAAGGAGCAAGTCACTGAATCAGTCTACATGAAAGGGGAGAGACTTACAGAAGGGCAGACATGTCAGGGGGAAGGGGATAAAGAAATCAGATTCAACTGTGAGACTAGCTACCAGACATAGGAGATAGTCCGTTATATATTAATAAAATGTTTAAACAATGAATAAAACATGGTTTCTCTATTCTTTATTTTCTGAGTTTCATGAATGTTATATCTTTGAATGAAATTTTGAGGTTCAGATATAAGTTGGTATGAAAACACAAGATTTCCTGAATATGTTTATTTTTTAATCTTACCCAATTCCCTTCCTTCCATGCAGATCTAACTTTTTATTGTTCCTCTTGGATTTTAGCCAAATAAATGATTTAAAGAACAGTTGATCCCATTTCTCTTCCTCTAATGTGGTTAAACTCTGGTCATATGGAATCCTCTGTCCGTGGCTTTCCTGGCAGTGTGATAATATCTGTAGTAATGTAGCCTTCAGCTTCCTGTCAGTCTGTGAGGAAGGTCAGGATGAATGTTATTACAGAGAACACATGAGTCCCATGAAACATTCATGTTTTATGCCAGCTCTTCTTCCGTGCTTCTTTAGGAGATCCACTTCCCTCTGACCTTTGATAATGGCATTAATGTGCATTCTCATTTTCAAAATACTATTAATAACCAACATTTACATTTTACAGAGAGCTTTTATGTCTGCCATCATTCTCAGTTCTCTCACCCCGGCTTTGGAAGGCATCAGATTGACTTCACATCACACTTTAGGAACTATTAAGAACCAGAAATAGAACCCAAATCTCCTCCTTTGGGTCTCTGCTCTTACAATTACATCATAATACATTGTGCAGTTCCAGCACAGTTTCTTTTTTCCCCTTCCATTAATTAAGGAGCGCTATCTGAATTTCTACCTCATATTACTTTTCATTGTTTCCAGGAAAGGGTGTCCTAATTAATTCCTTGCCAAAAGACTGAATTTTCTTATACCCGCTATTTTGCTGCTTAGAAAACTAAGTTTTCTTATCTATAAAACAGGTATATACAAAGGATCAGAAAAAGACAAATTTTGAAACCAACTGTTGAAAACAAATTGCAGAACTGAAGCACCCAGTGGAGGAGTAGAGAGAGGGAAGTGAGCACAGGGTGGGGAGAGAGCACCATGAACTGGAGGGGAGGACTATGGATGCTTTGGAAGTGTGTGCCCTATGGTGACTAAACTCAAAGGGAGATATCCTATATTTACAAACTACTAAGAAGGTTATAAACCAATGGCACTGAAAAATTAGAAAAATAACTATAAAATATAAAACAGGTATATAGCCATTTCTCCTAATAATAACAATTGTATGAGACTAAATGCACTCCCTGGAGTTAGATATTTAAACTTAGTTATTTTGATTTTCTAGTGGCATGTTTCTAATGATTAGACAAATTAAAGACTTAGAGGAAGCTGGAGAGCCAGATCCTATTCCAGGAAGGAATGTAACACAGAGTAGTTGATCCTAATATATTTTGAATCAAGTAGTTGTTTGGGTCTTCTAAGGCCTATGGCCCTTCCCTGAAGTGTCCTCACTGAAAAACTTATTACACAGAATATGAGAGGCAATTAGAAATTTGTTAAAACTCATCATCGGATGCCAGTTAAGACCTCTGATCTAGAGGCATGTGGTCAGCACTCAGGATGCTAAGTGTAGGTTACGGTGACCATTAATAGTAGGCTAACACCCAGGATTAGCTTTAATGGCTTGCTAATATTAGTGAAGATGTGAACACATGGAATCATTCCACCAGCAGGTAAAATGCACTTTTATATTCACAGCTGTAGCGTTGAGTTTTTGGGTGAGTTGTCAAACTGTTTGAAGGACTGCTACACTATTAATAATAGACAATGAATATTTGCTTAGTCCAGCCATTAGATTAAATCTGTATCCTAGCAGCTATTATAGGAAATTAGCCCTTCATAACTAACAGAAAAATAAAGCTAGCACTGTTTGCTTGCCCTCCCCACTCCATTTGACTCCAACTGTGTGCAACACTTTTCTCCTAGACCCTGCAGCATGTGTATGCATTTCTACTAGAGAGGCCTCTCTTCTTAACATGGAAGTTTGTCTCGCCCTTCTGAGCATGAGGTCATTGTCCTCAATTCACTTCAAGGAAACCAAGAAACAAGCAAAACAAAACAAAACAAAATGGGATTAGCTGAAATTCCTTTGGGTAGGCAGTGCTTGCTGAGGAGAGTGGTCTAATAAGGTGAGCAACAACAATCAATGTTCTCAAGGAGGTCAGAGGGTTGGGCTGGGCCATCGGATTTGGTGAGGATTGTGCAGTCAATAAATGACCTGGCAGGAAATTACTATAAACAAACTGCACTGTCTTTAATTCAGGTGTGGGCTGACGGGAGGGCACTGACCCATAGGATTTCTTGATTAGAAGAATAGTCAGCAGGTGATTTCTCAGACTTCTTTCAGCAGGGGCATCTGCTGAGCTGAACTGTGTGTGCAGAGATGTCCTCTCTGCCCTCCTGCTTTGTCTCCCACTTTGTAGGCTGCCAACTGTGCCACAACTGTCTGGATACCGTTAGTGTATGAGCATGTGCCATTCCAAGCCAGCACATCTAAACTGGCACGTTTCTTCCATCCAGGGAGAAACACATTTTACAATGGTCATTCAGTTTACTTTGCCAAGTCTGATCTAGATTTTTTTTTTAATTCAGATAGTCTGTGATTATTGGTGTCAAATGGATCTAAATAAATCATTAAATGAAAATAGAAACTGCAGTGGAGTTCCCAATATTTGAAAACTTTGGTTCCAGAGATCCAGAAGGTCTTTAAAATTGTAGATTTGTCCAAAACCTGTTAGTGAAGGGTCCTGGAAGAGACACACCTCAACCACTATAAGTGCCAAATCCAACCGCAAGTGCAAAGAGACGTGAGCATGCACTCATCCACCGATCTCCAAAAAGAGCACACTTTAGGCCCCACTGCCTTTTATGTCCTATCAGACTATGAAGGAAAAGGACTGATACCCACTGAGAAACAGTCACCAACTACTAATTAAAAATAACAGCCAAAAGATAGATGTAACAGTGACCCATTCCTTGCTCAAAACTTTGGTGGGAAAAAGAAAAAGAAAAAAATATAAAGAGCAGAAAAAAAAAAAAAAAGAGGGAACAGGAGCAAGAAGGAGGAAAAGATTCTCCTTTTGGTGAGAGTTCTGAGGAAAGCTTTAAGGTTCCTTTACATTTCATTTCCTCAATCAATTTGCCTGCATGGAGTCAGAGTCTGGGACACTCACCATGTTGGTGGCTGGCTTTATTACCAGCTGCTGGACTTGCTGATAGAATTGTCCTTGATGTCCTGGAAGAGAGAGAAAGATAGCAACTGACAGAGAGGGAGTGCGAGGAAGACTCCTGCAGGGACAGAGCTGGAACCTGCTGAGGTGGCTCCCCATGGAGCCATGAGCTGTGTGGAATGGCAGTCCTGTGTGCTTTGAAGCCTCCAGCCTTTCCAACTTCAAACAAGGAGAGGACAGACAGATGATCTATGGGAAATTAATATCTGACGGACTCAAAACTGCCCTCTCTGTCACCTTAATCTCCTGCCTGCACACTGACAGGATTTACATTCTCAGCCAGCAGAACATTTAGTGCAACAGAGGACCAACACCCTTAATTTTTCTAAAACATAAAAATCTTACTTTTCAACACCATCCATTTTAATGATTTCTTTCTCTTTCTTCTATGTCTTTTTAGGGGTGGGGTCTTCACTTTGAACTGTCCCTGTCTAGGTTTTATAAGATTCCCCCAAGGAGCAGAATGAATAAAGTTTGAGAATAAGTAACGCTGTCAGGGAACATCTTGCTACTTACCCTGTCCTGATGATGGTGATGGAATAATCTTCAAAAAGAGCTCCTTCTGGGTCAAGGCCTGGTCTTCTTCATTTACCTGTATATAATCTTATACACTTTTGAATTTTTTATTTGATTTCATTATTGGTGTGAGGAAGCTAGTTTACCATTGACCATATCAGGGAAAGATCATGATTTAGCTCCATCCACTCATCTCTCCCTCACTCCCTCCCTCCCTCCCTTCATCCATCCATCCATCCAGCCAGCCAGCCAGCCAGCCAGCCAGCCAGCCAGCCAGCCAGCCAGCCACCCAGCCAGCCATTCATCCATTCATCCATCCATCCAGCCAGCCAGCCAGCTGTCCATCCAGTCATGCATATACATACCCTGCCACCCACCTATACATCCTTTCACTCATTCTTTTCAAAATCCAGGCAGATAGCCCATTCATAAATGTCTTTAGAGCACTTAGTGTATACCTCACCACATGCTAGGTGCTGGTAATAGTAGGAGACTAACCTGAGTCTCTGCCCTTAAGTGCATGTATTTGACATAGGGGGAGATTTCTGAGTCATTTTTGCCTTTGATAGGCACTGATTAACATGTCCCTCAAGTTCCTCTTGAGGGTCCTGTCATAGTGCCTTGTTTTTACTGCAACACAGAGTAACCAGCTCATATGGATTTGACAAACTCTACTTAAAACTTTTCCAGTTTTAGCATAAAAGTCTCATTTCCAAGGAATCCCCCAATCTGGAGAAAACTGGATGACTAAACACCTTATCACCACCATCTCAGACACTGAACCAGTTGTTCTTAAAGTATGTTCAGAAGCTTCCCATTCACACACGCCCATATACACAGGAGACCATGACATCACATGGGTACCTGTCAGAAATACAAATCATTAGATGCTGCCCTGACATACTGAATCAGAAACACCAGGGGTGTATTTATGAAAACCTTCCAAATGATTCTGAGGCACTCACTAGTTTGAGAACCATTGTCTTAAACTGATTCTGATTCAATATATTTTCCTATCTTGAGAGATTCTCAAAGTCCTCTAGGTGATTTTAATATCAATTGTTTTGATAAACTAGCTATAGACAGTTGCTAATGGTGATAGCATGTTCGTTGGACTAAAATTTTTTCCCCTTTTCTGCTTTATTTACAAGAATATTTTTGTGAAATTGTATATGTGTTAGAGTTTTCAAATTAAATGCTTTCTCTTCTATAACAGTGTTTTTATAGAAAAAATTATTGATAAACAAATTTTTTTACATGCTCAATGAAATCCACCCATTCAATGCTGTCCTATAAAACTTCTGCAATGATAGAAATATTCTCCATCAGTGCTGTTCAGTTCCATGACCATCAGCCACACGTGGACTGTGCACACTTGAAATGTGGCTAGCATGATGGAGGACCTGAAATTTTTAATTTTATTTAATTTGAATTGAATTAAATTTAAATAGCCACTTGTAACTACTAGATAACTATACTAGACAATACAGCTTTAATTGATAGTTGAATGTATTTGTAATGATTCAAATCAGTATTCTCTTGAGCAATACTTATAGCCCTGTTTATTCAGACTCAGAACTGAAAGATGGTACACAATTCTTTTCTTCAACCCAATTCATGTGTATGTTGTAAGTGGACAGAATGACAGGAACCAGTTACATTATTAAAGGGAATGTGTAATCCGTAATTTTTTTCACCCCGCTAAACTACCCAGTCCATAACCTATCTGTCTCCCTTCCCCATGCCCCATCCTTTTCCCATCCCCTCTAGTAACCATTATTTTCTTTTTTGCCAAGTTCAACTTTGTATTATTTCTGTTGTCTCTGTGTAATATTTTTTTATATATTTATATTCCACATGTGGGTGAGATCATTGAAAGTCTGCCTTTCACTTAATTCTCCATCAGAATCCATTGGGTTCTCCCCAGGTCCCATTTTCACCCCTCTGACTCCCACTGCTTTCTGAAAGCTGAAGATCTATGGTTAGTTCTCAAGGGTTGATTTTGAATTCTGTCTTTGTCTGCTCCTTTGTTTGGGTGTATAGATTCCACATATAAATGATGCCATCCAGTAATTCTCTTTCTACTTCTTGCTTTTTTTTTTCATTTAGCATAAACTCTTCAAACTCCATCAACATTGCTGAAAATGGCATGAGTTTATATTTTTGATCTGAGTAGTATTCTGCTGTGTATTATATGACACACCTTCTTGATCCCCTCTTTTCTCTGGGTTCACTTGGGTTGTTTCCATATCTTAGCTATTGTAAGCAGTTCTGCAACAAACGTGGGTTTGCAGGTTTCTTTTCAAATGTCTTTGTATTAAGCATCTGCATTTTTGTCCTGCCATGTTGGGTAGCAAATATTCAAAGTGTTGTCTACATTGTCGATAAGAAGTCCAGTTCTAAGGATCATTCAAGAATCAAGAAACCTGGTCTTCCCTCTCAGCTTAGCCATTATATGACCTTAAATAAATAACCAAGTCATTTAAACTTGCATCTTTTATCTGTTAATAGGTGTAATAACTCGTTGCCCCTTTTCAAGAATATCATGAAGCAAGTTATTTTGAAAACAATATCATTGTGAAGCACTACTTCTGTAAGGAGAGATTTATGCACTTCTGTATTGTGTGTACTGACATAATTAATGAATGATTTATGTACTCGTGTATTGCATAAATAATATATTTTTGGGGGAGTTCTGTCGAATTGCACATAATAGAAATTATACGTTGGAAGCACATTATACAGTGTGGTGCACGGGGAAAGGCAGGAAAGTGGCCAACACATGGGGACACAATTGTGAACACTGTTTTTAAGCTCATGAGGGAAATGTTGATAATAGTAAGAGTCTCACAACTGAGTTGTCCCAGAGCAGGTGGTTTTGTTTTTTTCCGGAGAGTCCTATCCTTGCAGGAGTACTAGAGGGTCTCTGACTCATCTTCATGATGCCTCATATGGAAAAGATGACCCCAATCATGGCCAAAAATGGCACACAACCAGGTCTTTCCCTTAGGGAATGACTGTCTGCATACAGATATATGATGAGAAATAAGAAAGTTAGAAGAAAATTTCCATGACTCATCAGCTTTCAAGAAAAATTAATTGAATGCATATATAATTATAGATACGTAAATGAAATAAGTAAAACAAAACAAAAGCAACAAAGATTGGAATATGATTTCAAGGGTGAAGTCCAGGCAGCTCCTCATGGTTGGTATGGCCAGGTGAGTTGAGACCAGAAGGAGTAAGGAATCCAGTACCTCCACATAACAGAAAGGGACTGTTCTCAAGTATCAGAAACAGTGTGGGTTAAGTTTGTCGGTAACCAAAGGGCTGGTGTAGTAAGAGCACAGTGAGTTCAGAGAAAGTTAGAGATGAGTTTAAGGAGGTAGATAAAGGAAAGCTCTGGCCAGAGTCATTGGTGTTGGACTTTATTTTAATAGCCATGGAAGATACTAGAGGTTTTTAATTAGGGAGAACATTTAAGTAATTATCTACCTGGGGTGGTATTTAGAGTAAATAAGATTCTCTTAATAATGATTCCCAGACAGTGGGTCTCCCAGGCAAATTGGGAGTCAGGATTTTACTAATCCTGTTTGAATATGGAGATATGATGTACCATGTATAGAGAGTGGCATCCTGCATGGAGAGAATGCAGAGAAGGAGCATGAAAATAGAAGTCAAGAATGGAATGAGACTCCCCAGTCACTGTGCTGGGGAGGAGGAAACACCCATGAATTGGCAATTCTAGATCATCAGAACAAAGAAGCATTGCATGCAGCTTAGAAAATGGTAAATTTAGGGTAATTAAAATGACGTACTTCTTTACCCAGCAGGCAGTAAGTACATGAGACTTGTTACTCCATGACATGGTACAGAATGACAACCTAAAGAGGTTAAAAGAAAGTGAATGGAATCAGTTGCTAAGGGAAACTAGGTTATTTTGGATACATCCATAATGCTGAGATATTAATTTGAAGGAAAGCAACTGTGGCCTCCATACCAACTTCAGAAGCAATAGAAGACTGTAAACCTTTGCTTATAAATCTAGTTGAAATGTTCACATTTTAAACTCTCCACCCCCTACCACTAATCTCAGCCCCTCCTCATCCTAACAAATATAAGTAAAACACACTAAGAAAAAAACAAACCTTTCTTTTGTCCCTGTCATTCCCCAAGCTACCAAACCTTTTTTTCTTTTTCCTTAGCTGTCAAATCTCCTTAAATAGCTGTGACCTTCCATGACCTTCATTTTCCTTCTTTCTGTTACTCCTCAAGTTAATGCCTTTTAATTTCCTTCCTAACAACTCTACTTAAATGTCTCTCAAGGATGGTCAAAATTCTCCAGTAGGAAATACAATGGATTTCTATTCTCATGCTCTCTTCCTTATTTATAGCACTGAGTAGTTTGAGTTCCCTGCAGATTTGAGACCCTCTCCTTCTTCAATGGATTTTGACCTCCTGAGGGATGGAGTCTGTGAATGGTTCATCTTTGCATCTCAAGTTGCTAGTTCAGTGCCTGACACATAACAGATGCTTAATTGAATTATATTTAAAATGGACTATGGAGTTCATTGCAAGATCCTCATGTCTGACAGATGGTGGATGTCCACTGAATATTTGTTGAATGAATGAAAGAAGGGACAGTTGGATTGGTGAGACAGTCTATGCATAGTTATTACACCCCACTGTAATATCCTGTTGGGCATACTTGGTGTTGGCAGGAGTGAAAGCAATCAGGGTTCTGTGTTTATAGTCTCAATTTCTGCATCATATATTCATTCCTTAACTGACTGCAGTGATCATTTTATCCACATTTCACTACTACTGCAGTCTCTCCAGTTCTTAAGGCACAGCAACGTTCTTGGAAGCATCAAATACAGTGACTTCTTATGTGTAAAAGATCCATATGTCAACTTGCTTAGGTAAAAGATATACAAAGGATTATATACTCTAACAGTATCCAAATATTTCCAAATTTATATTCTGCAACAGCTCATTTTCTCCTTTAAATAAGGAAGATACAGGTGTATATAAATATAAACATAGATACATAGACATAAATGTAGATGTTGATACAGAGATGGATATAGATATAAATAGCTAACTAGATCTATCTACATCTATCTGTTGTTCAAATTGAACTATAATCATTATTTAATAAACTGAAAAATTATCTAGTTTTATGTCCCCAGTGCTATGCTAGATTCCAGGAATTAAATGACAAAAGAACAACAACAAAAAGAAAAAGCAAAATAAAATCGTTCATTCACACAGCTTATGATCTAGCATGAGAGATACCCAGTGTCACCATTCTGACTTGATTTGATTCCAGTCAAAATATTAAACTGTTCTAAACAAGATAATTGTTCCCTTTTATACACATTTGAAACATTGAAAATATCTTTAGGACTTACACACTGAAGGTATCTGCAAGTGTGAAGGCACCATTATCCCATTCTACAGATAAGCATATTAAAGTTCAGGGTTGGTAAGGTCACACTTCTAAGCAACCACACATCTGGAGCTAGATCTGAGGTATGGAGTTCAAATCTGGTGCTCCCCCTTTTATTTCTCCTTTGCTTTCTCTGTATGCTTGACCTCTTCTTCTTCTCTGTATATAATATTAAAGCCTCATACTTACCTGGCAGGGGAGATACCATGATCATGTAGGTGGTTTTCCCAGGGCGAGGCTTATCCATTGCACTCCAGATGTGCTGACTCCTGCAATTTCCCCAAATGTGGGAAACTTGGCTGCATAATTTGTGGTAGTTGGAGACTGTGTTCGTTCTCTCCCCTGAAAAAAAGCAAAAAATAAATAAAGCCTCAAGTCTATTAGTAATGAACTTTGTTTAACTTCATTTAATCCAGAACTTTCCAAACCTCATTTCAACCTAGTCTTCTCATTTCACAAGCCCATTATAAATATATCCACCACAGGTCTTCCCCTGAACAGATTTAGGGAAACTTTGGTTCAGATAACAAGGCTCAAAGTCTTTAATTTTAAATTTCCCCACCCTCTCTGTTTCCATCTTGATTTTCCCAGTTCCTGTTTATACATCTTGTTGGGTTATAACTGCTTAGTTATTTTATTTCCTGCGCAGAACATGCTTAGTTCCCACGGTTGTATCTTTTTTAACCCACATCCGGCCCATCTGCCTCTTACTGGCCTATCCCCATCTTGCCCCTCTTACCTGCTCTTCCCACAGACCCTGCCATGAATGTGGCTTGAATACTCATTTCTCCTTTCTTCTCCTCTTCTGTAGTGCATTAGGCTGCACCTTCATTCCTTGGTGAAGATGTGTGACTTTGCTCTTAGTGATCTTACTGATGTGTGTCTCCTTTGTAGGTAGGAGTCTCGCCTTGTTCTTTATAACTCCCATAGGACAAGCAAGCAGGAGAAACTGTGTAATTTGAAATCCAGTCAGGATTTCTCCTTTTCCCTCTCCTCACTGACTGAAATCTTAAATGTATACATCTTCCCCCATTCTCATTGCTTCAGCTTTAATTCTGGCCTGTTATCTCTCAGCTAGCCTGTGTTTTTGTCTCCTAGCCCATATCCTTATCTCCTGCTTACCCGAGTTCAATCAGCCTTGCCTCCATATTAGATGACCTTTTTAAAATAGAAATCTGATCACACTATACCAATGCCATCCCATCCTCTATAGGAAAGTGCACTAACTCCTCCCTTCTGGGAACATCAAAGGCCCTTCATTGTCTGGTTTGTGGCTAGTCTTCCTCCTTTATCTCTCTCACTCTCTCTCTCTGTCTGTCTCTCTCTGTCTCTCTGTCTCTCTCTCTGTCTCTCTCTTCCCCTTTCCAAAAATTCCCAGCCCATGTTTTACCATAGGAACCCTTCAAGATGCTGGACTTCATAGATTGCCATGTGATGTTTTATAGCTGAGTTCCATTCACCTGGAATTTGACCGTAGCTGCCACAATCTTTTCAGTTTTATACAGAGTAGCATTTTTCTTTGTTAGTCATGTTTCTGCCAGTTACTAGACTGAGCAGATTCTCTCTCTCTGACCTCCCACTTTCTTCCCACTTTGTCTCTCCCTCCCTGCTCCTTCCCTTCCTGCCCCTCCCCCTTCTCATTTTCACCCAACACATACATTTAGATGTTTCATTTTGCAATTATGGAGGTCTATATCCATTTTCCCCATTGGACTGCAGACAAATAAAGATCCTGTTTCTATCTCTGTAACCTACAAATGCTCCCTGTTGAATGAATCAAATGTGTAAAAGGCCCAGTTCCTGGGACCAAGGGAGTTATTGTGCACTGATTGGGTACAGGCATATCCAAGAGTTATGTGAGAGGGGGCTCCACAAGGGAAGTAATGGCAGTGACCTGTGCTTTGTTCTCAACTGACACTGACTTGATTTAAGAGGTTTCTGTGGGAAGCTGAGTCCTAGCAGTGAGATGTTCACGGATTTGAGACCTCTCCTGAAACAGAGATTGAGAGAGAGGAAAACTAACACCTAACCTGGAGGATTAACAGTTCCTTAAATCCCTAAGTGAGGTGCAGGTGACAAGAGTCTCACAACTCCATTCCTCTGCCTACTATTACTCCATGGCTGCTCCTGCCTGGGGAGAACACAGGTAACTTAAGTGTAGAGGGAGATGGAAAAAACTTTACTCTTTTAACCTAATTAATCCTTAGTCCAGAAATCTGAGAACAAAAATATCACACAAAAAGCACCTGATCAATGGCTTGACACAGTTCCATTCCTAGGAGATTATTTTAATTTCTGAAAATCTATTTTCACCTTTGGCATCCAGCCATCATTCATCCATTCATCCCTCCCTCCAATTATCCATCTATTTATCCAGCCAGCAATCAATTCATTCTCTCCCATCCATGCTCCCACACACACATACCCACAGTCATACACACACAAATGCACACACACAACCATCTATCTCACCAACCAGTCAGCCAGCCCACCCATTTATCTATCCGATAGACATGTTAGCTGCCTACCTGATGCCAGGTACAATTTTCAGAGGATGAAAAGATATGTTCATAAAAATTCATAATTTAGCAAATATTTTGTGTTATCTTTGGAAGTTCTCTCTAAATTTATAATCCTTACCAGTAGGCAAAACAAACAACAAACAAGAATTGAAAAATCAAGTTTTTATGAAAGCTCATATTTCTTTAAAATTGTATAGAATACTGACAGTCTGGGGCCAATAAACACCATCCTCACTCTCTTGGAGGGCTTTCCCTGGTTGGTTAAGGGACAATTAGAGGTCCCTTTTCAACAGTCCCCTTTGGGTTATTTCCTGTTTATCTATCTATCTATCTATCTATCTATCTATCTATCTATCTATCTATCTATCTATCTATCTATCTATCTATCTATCTATCTATCTATCTATCCATCCATCATCTATCTATCATCTACCTATTTTTATGTCCTGCTTTACTTTTTCTGCCTTTTTTATACCATATTTCATATTTCTAACAATATTGAGTGAGAGGGTATCACTTTATCTGAGGCTTTCCTTGTCTTCCTAAATAAGAACACTTTGGGGTCTTGAGTCTGTAATTTACCAACTTTATGACTTGGGTACATTCCTTAACCTCTCTATCCCTAAGTTTTAGTCTCTAAAAAATAGGGACAAATGTTATGCATTATCTATTCCAACACATGGTGAGTTTCAGCTTTGGATATACCTGGTGTGCTGTAAATACTCAACTAAGAAAATATTAAAGATGATATATTTATCAAGACGGTAAGGACAGACTGAGTTGTGTCATGTTTTCACTATAGAAGTCCTCCTCCTTTTTAATTTTTTTTTTCTCATTTTTGACTAATAAAGTTTGTTCTCACTAGTAAGAGCACTTTTTCTCATTTCATCCTTTCTCCCCCTCTCTCTTAGGTTTCTGTGGAGGAAACATGTTTCTTTATATATGAGTAACCCCAATATCTATTAGTGTCCAGTATAAACTCCAGAGAGGCCAGACCTTTCCCTGCCTCTGTTTCAGCTTCCCTCTTCGCATTCTTATTCTAGATTAGCCTTGGGTCTCTGACCTGGGTTTCAGGCTATCTACCTTGCGAGGCTTCTGTGTTCTTATTTGCACTTCCCTGGTGGGGGTGCTGAGGGAATCTATGCCCTCTCTCTGTTCTTCACACTGTCTGTGGACAGTGTTTTCGTGGGAGAGAGACAGTTGGGTGCCCCAGACCCACAGCTGAGATTGATCCTGGTGCTTCCTGGTGGGCTCACCCAATACACCTCACATCTCACTCTGATCTAGCACTGCTGAGAATTGAGCCTGACTGGCCAGGGAACTTTGGACCTTGTCCATTGACAGCCAGTCCTTCCCAGGTGGGTGTGGTCAGCACTGTGCTGGGCTGTCTGGCTTCCCCAGGACCCCGAGATTCTGACAACTGAGCATGTCAGTTGGCAAGGGTCAAGGTGAGTGAGGAAGAAGACTCCTGTCAGTTGCCAAAAGAAGACATGACCTTCCAGTCCAGGTGAGCTCACCTATATAGAGCTGACAGGGCTAAATAGCCACCCTAAAACATTTATAGACAGGATACTGCACTGTCCCATCCCCAAGGGTTAGAAGTACTTCAGACCAGTGTGATCTGTAGCTTAGTTGTAGCTTTTAAACCACCTTTCTGAATTAAAACATAATGTGCCATCAATAAGGGGTATGGGTGACCCCCTCCCTCTGCTGGCATTTCACTTCTCTCATCCTTTTCTTCCTGTCTCATTGCTGCTCTAAATCTAGTTTCTTCTTCCTCTCTGTTCATCCTACTATGTCCTCTATCTCTCTTTTCCTTTCTTGATGAAAATTAAGAAAACAACTTGATAGATTTTCCGATAACCTTCCAGAAAGTCTCACAGGGTTACATTTTGCTTTAATAGCATTTAAGCCAATCTGCCTGATGTTGCTGTAAAGGTCAATTAAATTCACCCTAAAAATTTCACTCCTGGCTCATTATACAATTGGAAAATGAATTAGAAGCACATGCTGCCCCTGAGGTTTCTGATATTTCACTAATGAATATGTCTTAGAATGCAAAAAAAAAAAAAAGTGTTGTAGGCCACACAGCTGCTTGCAGCGCCCTGGCCTGGCACAGGCCATTGGCACAAGCAATGTCTGCATATGAGTGCATGCTCGTGAAGCTTGCCTCCATCTCACTCTCAGCAGGAGAGCCTCACACTCCTGGAAGCTTGCAACTCTTCTGTATCACTCTCTACTCATTTGGAGCCCATTCTTAAACTCCAGGTGAGATATCTACCTCACCTTCCTGCCCATGGCTGCTCTCTAGGGCTCAAGAACAACAGGTTCAGTTTAATACGATTTTGCAGGAAGACCTGCGAGATGTTGGGTGGTGAGGGGCTACACTGCAAAGTCAGTTCTGTTTGACTTGTTGTTCTCAGGTTCTGATAATATGGTAGCTGTGGAGTTGAGTACAGTGGGTGCTTGAGAAAATATGCAGGTCTGCTTAACTGGGGCCAGAGTTCTGACTAAAAAGCTCTTTTCACTTGACCTTCTCCTTCCCACAGAAAAATGAAGGTCACCAGGCAAGATAGTGACTTCCTTGTCCTGAGAGGGTCTTTCCAGATCAGGGAGACCCTGAGGCCACCTTCAATCCAGGGAGGATTATGTTTTATGTAGATTTGTTTTCTCATTCCTTGTTTGTTCATGCAACATAATTATTGACTTAACCTAGACAGAACTAATTCTGGGGACCTCGGCAAGTCTGAAGCCTCAATTATACAGCCTATATATGTACTGACATGCTTTTTGATGATAGTATAGTTTTGGGTTTTATTGTTTTTTATTTTAATTAAATTTCTAACTCTCCCATTTCAAAGCCTGTCCTGACATTCCGGGTTTTTGTTCATATTGAGTTTTGAAGAACTTTCCTCCTCTCCATCACCACTGGGTAGGGCAGTTCTGCTGGTGTAAGCCTACAGAGTGGTTTTCTATTTTAGGGCAGGATGGCTGCAAATCTCCCCATGTGAGTTATTGCATGTCTGTCCTAAGGTTTAGGTATAAACCTTGTTGAATGAACTAAAATATATAGAGACAATCTCTAAAATCCTTCAGGGAAGAGACGGAAAACCTGTTCCTCCTATATGTCTCAAATATTCATACAGGCTTTTAGATTTTCAGAGCTGGAAGATACAGCCCAGGAAGATGTCCATTTCTAATAAGGGCATGAGGCATAACCTCAAGCATTCATGTGAGAGCAAGCCTCCTCTCTGTCAAGTTCTCTGGACTCCAGGGCAATCTTTCTCCTTCACACTATTGGCTTCCTCTGTTCCTTCAGCTGTGTTACCTGGGTGTCTGGTGTCCTGGATGATAAAGCCATCACAATGGGTGTTGAGATGATCAGGCAGTGAGGAGAGGGAGGTATGTAGAGGAAGGATGGCTACCCCAAACCCCAGAGGGAAGTTACTTTTGCTACACGTGACCTCCTCAGAGCTGGCCTCAAGACTAGTTCCTTCCAAGTCATCTCATTGTTGCCATTTTACTTCTGGTGCCTTATCAAAAGTTCAGTGTCAGTGATGCTTTTGGAATTCTGTCAACCCCTTTGTGTAGTCAGCAGCTCCCTATTGAGGGGTGCCCCAACAATACGTCACATCTTCGCACAGGAAGTGACCTCAGCTACTACCAGCATCCCTGACTTGTATGCAATCTAGTCTTGGAGGAGAAACAAAGGAACAAATCTGAAAACCAAGGATTAGAGATGGATGGCATGAGGGAGTTTTCCGTTTCCTTCTTTCTAAACTGAGCCTGAAAACCGTAAGTTCATGGACAGGGAGGGGGTTCCAATTATGTTTATTCAAGTAAAGTTTATTTACATCATTGTATTTGCTTTGGGGCTAGATAGGTTCAAATCTCAATGAGAGTATGTTTCATACTGTGCTCACCACCAAAGCTCCAATCACCCTGAAGACACAGCACTTTTCTATCTGACTTCCACCACATCAGGATGGTGACAGTGCTACCTAAGTCTCTGCAACCAGCTCCTTTCTCTTCCTATCTGCCTTTTCATTTATAAAAACCTTCCATGGGTTCAGAATCTCCTGTTGCCCATGGAGGCAAACTCAAGCTTTCATATAGCCTGGCAGGACTGGCCAGTTTGTGGGATGGGCAACATTTAGGAGTCATTTTGATACATCCTATTTAAATGTCAAAGCCATCCCCTTAGATAATCATACATCAGAAAAAGCAGTCCAGGTCCTAAAGGTGAATGTGATGAATGTGAAAGCCCAGTAGGCATGGGGTTGATCAACCATCAGGAATGAGATGCATGGGACACCCACCTTGTGATGGTGCACCAGGTTGTGAAGTCAGAACACAGAAGGGAGAGAGGAAGGTGGGGAGGTGACAGTTGGCACCAGGGATGAGTCTATCACAATTATCTTGAAGATGAAAAATGGAAAGTGTGTATAGTGAAGGGTGTTGTGTGTCTTCCGTGAAGTGTGTGAGGAGTTGGAATGGGGAGGTGGAATAGAAGAGCAACTCGTGGAAAGATGAAATAAATCCTAGGATAGCACATCTGGCAGGAATGAGCCCAGGTCCTCCACATGAACAGGGGCTCTGATTCGCTGGAGTTTAGTCACGTGAGAGTAGTTCTAAAGCTATGGGAGCATGGACAGGGCTGCCTGGCCCCAGAGAGCCTCTCTTTGGAAGCATCCGTTTCAATTAAGTCTATCACAAAAGCTAATTATCATTTAAACCTGCCTCTCACACTCACTCTCCCTGCCCTAAATGATTGCTTAATGGCCCTGGTGAAACACCAGAGGTTTCCTATTATTTCTCTGCCTCCAGCAGGGACCAGGGACTTCCAGAGCATCAGGTTTCAAGGGAAACAGGAGTAGCCATATCCTCTTTCTGTTTCACAGAAACAAAGGCTCTTAGCATTGGGAGAACATTCAATTTTGATTTTGATATAGTCGGACCTTCTGCTGGATCAAAGAGTTCCCCTCCATGCCATCTCTGACCAGCGCTACCTGGCTTTGTTTGAACACAACTGGTGACAGGGAGCTTGTTACCTCTGGGTCCTTTGTGGGCAGCTCTCATCATCAGGATATCTCCCCTAATGTGGAGCTGACATCTGCCTCTTGCTAATTTTCAGGCTTTAGTCTCAGTTCTGCCTTGTACTCAAGGTTTCTGGGCTTCAACAACCCAAAGTCATTTGATCCCAGCTGGACCTGAACTTGGGAAGTAGGACAGCTTGCCCGGTTCTTCTTCCTTCTCACCTGCCAGAATCTGTCGCCTGGAGCCCTGTTCTGTGTCGGGGGTCTTAGACCCTATTATCTCCCTCCAGCTGCTTGGTTTCTGTTAGATGAGCAGAGAGACAGATAGTTGCTGAGTTTACTTAGCTGAGTTATATCCTCCACTGTGAGATAAGGTGTCAATGCCTTGGAAGATCACTATTAGTATCTCTGTTTTTAAATAGAAATTTTGTGGCTTAATTAGAATAAGTATCTTACTTAAAGTTTGCAAAAGGTAAAAGCCAGTGTGCAAGTTGAAACCGGGTGAAAAGGAAAAAAAAGAGACTTTTTGCCTTGAACTAGAACACCTATGCCTGCTTCTCCCTAGGAAGCAGGCTCCAAACAGTTAATTAGCATCTTCACTGTTCACCTGCTATTTGTATGCAAAACTTAGCTACCAGCTGCTCTCAGCTCTCTTCCCCTCTCTCAGGCCTAAAAACGAAAACCTTAGAAACACAGTTTAAACTTTAGACTAGTTTGTCTCAATTTACCCTCTTTGAGACTTCCGTGGGTTCTTTCCACCATCCCCAACCTTCTCACCAAAATCCCAAGCCAAAGCAAGACTCTCAGAGTGCAGACTAATTTATTACTAAATAAAGTGATTTCCTAATTACTACAAAAGAAACACATAAGTAAAACTCTAAATTGCTTTAACATTGTCCAAAACCTTTCTCAGCATTGTCCAAAGTCCTTTCCCCAGGTTGTCTAAAAATCCTCAGTCTCTCAGTTCTAATCATCTCACCAACATCAGTCAGAGTTCATCTCCACTGTTTGAAGACATCTTCCATTGGCATGCTCCAGCTCTTCCATGCCGTCTTCTCCTTATCCTCTTCCAGGTAGTAGAAGCCCATAGTACCGGAACCAGCAAAGTTCATTTTCTTTTAAGGCCTAACTTTCACACAGCCTCTCCCAGACACAAGTCACACTCAGCAAGACAAACTCCAACACAGAGTTCAAATCTCCAAACTCTTTAGCTTCCTTTAATAGACACTCATAGCCTGGACCAGCCAAAGGTTGCAGGCCCCAGGCCTTAGTCACATGGCCAAGCTCATATAGCTCACATATTCATCCCACAAAATGGTAGAATCCAAACCTGAATCTGGATCCTAATCCTTTTCTTTGTTCCAAACCTCTTTATGTATCCTTTCTGTTTTCCTGCCTTCCAGGAACATCTCCTAAATTATCACTTTACAAAGAAAAAAACCTGTTTTACTTCTTCCTCCCCCTTGTATCTTTCTGAAAGGAAATTCTAATCAAGGCCATTCTCACATTTTAGCAGATCTTCCTTGAAATCTGCAATCTTAGACGGGAGACAAGGACACCCAGGGGGTAGGGGCCCCCTATCAAAGTCAGTGACTGTTAGAGCTAAAACGTATTTTCTTATGTTACATCCCAAAAGTTGGAATATGTTGTTTGCTAGTAAGATGTGCTTCTATGTATAATATAAATGAAGTTAGGAGTTTCCAGAAAAATCCTTGATATGTTGTATTCATAGAGACTGAGTGGCTGGCTAGCACCAGAACTATTCCATAGATAATCCCATCCCTATATTTTACTTAATCTGGCACTTCCCTTTTGCACTGCACATGATACCACTTAAAACAAACCCAGAAATAACACTAGCAGAGGTTTAGTATAGTTGTGTCCATATTGACTGACCATGGTGGGCATGACTTCCTCTGACACATCCCTGCTGCTGCCCCCCCAGCTCACAAGACATACACTATATACATACATACACACAACATATACGTACATGCAACACACACATACTTCTGCCTTTTAATTTTTTTTCTAGTCAGCCTTGCTCCTGGCTTAACAGATAAAACTAGAACAAAGAAAAAACACAGGTACCTACTAGGAGTGAGGAAGATGCTCCTCATGTCAGCAACCAGCAGGCTACTCAGTGTTGCTTTGGTACTGGAGGCCAGTCCGTGGTGACAGGGGCAGTCCAGTTCTTGGTGGTGGGGGAGGGCGTGGGAGTCAAAACCATGGCAGAAAACCATGAAGTTGGGCAGCAGAGACCTGGCATGTCATTCAGCTGGCCTAGGTCAGCCAGTCCCTTCCAATCTCCAAATCCAAAAGGAAAGATTATTCAGAACTAAGAGCACACCTTGCATTAATATAGTATTTGTGTATGTTTCCTCCTGCAAATCTGTATGGACTAAAAATACCTGCTTACTCCATGGTGCCAGAGACCACTGACAAAGGAATTTGCATTTGTAGTCAGAAACACCCTCAGATTACTTTTGAAATAACCTCTCTTACATTCTAAACAGGTTGGTGGATTCATCATTTGGTTACCAGGAGGCAGCTATTAAGAGATGTGGCAAGGAATGGTATTTTTCTTAAAAGTTTTTAAAAAAAAAGTGGTTATTTTCATTATGGTGTCGTGATTTTTATGGTTTAAAAATAAAATGCATTTGAACTTGGGATTCTTTAGACAAACTGATTATTTTTTGGAAAGTAGGTTAATATGAGAGCTTACTTTGTTTGGGGAGCCCTGGGTTGTCTTCCTGATTCTTCTGTAGTAGCACAGATACATGTTCCTCCAGCAGAGAAAGCTGGACGTAGGTGGGTGGGGCGAAGGGTCAACCCTACTCTTTCTTTCTGCATTCCTTGAACCAAAGGAGGAAGGAATTACAGGATTAATTAGCAGTTTGCAAGTGCATTAACCAGCAAATTAACTTTTCAAATATCCAACTGTTTGTCTTCTCAAATACTGCTGCTGTACCAGCTTGTTGTCTCCACTTTGCAGCAGGTCTGGAGAAAGACTATGGTTCAAGTTAAATCCCAGGTTCTACCATGAGAGCCCACCTCCAAAGCTGAGATCATAGGGTGTGGGGGATATACAGAACCCATCCAGCCTAGTACAGGGAAGCTGCAAATTTGTAGCAGGGTTGTCAAAAGAGAAAGGGCTGAAAGTGTGTGTCTAAATATCTATATATGTTATATCTCTGTATGTGTGAGAGAGAGAGAGAGAGAGAGACAGACACAGACACAGAGAGACTGAGACAGAGACAGTGAGGCAGGAGATGGGTGCGGTTAGAGAGTATTGAGGGCATATAGTGAAGATTTTTACACAAGATCACAAGGCCAAGGATCCCATACCAGCAGATGGCGCTGTAGCCACAAGTTTGAAAGTGGCCCTGCATAACGTTTGCAGAAGTCTTCAGAAGCAATTATCTTGCTGAATCCAGGAGTTAAAGGAAGATCACATCCCATCTGTATGGAGAGTGGGAAAACCCTGTATCTACCTAAGCGCATTTTCCTAAGAGTCATTGTTGTTTAGGCTCATAGACTGAATTAGTTTGAAACTAAATCCTATCTCATTTGGTTCTATCTATGATTATAGGCTCACATCCCTCCCACCCATCTAGATTAGAACTCTGTTGTTGGATGAACCTTATAAAGGACAAGTCACCCCCTTTGCTTCACAGAAGGAAGAAATGAGTTTAATTGCCTGCTGCCTACCCCACTCTCACTCTGTCCCACCATTCTTTTTTTCTGGCCAAGTTTGATCAAAACACTTCTTCCATCTCTTCTTACTCTCTCTCCTCCTGTAGGGAAGTCCTTCATGGCCTCACATCTGAGCTGATTTAATCCTTTCCTAACCAGTGTCTTTGCTTGCAGTCTTTCCCACTCCCATCCATCTTGCAGGGTGCCATGAGGTTAATCTTCCCCAGGCTTAGCTCCGATTATAGTCAGTCTGCCCAACTCTTCAGCCATCCCCTACTGCCAGCTACAAGTTGTCCCAAGTCCTTTGCCTGGCTCCCGGAAAGATGTGCAAAGAATGCTCTTGGGCAGCCTCGCTATGTTCATCTTGTCTACTCCAGAGCCAAACAGGGCTCTTAGCTCTTCCTCATGTCCTTGGTGAGCTTTTCATCTCATATACCTTGATTACTGCTTTTTTAAAATCCTTTTATCTCATTCCCAAATGTCCCACTCTCCTCAAATCTCCCTCTTCATATTTTGCTTATTCCATGAAGTGTCCTGAGAACACTAGCTGGAAGTACCTATTTCTCTTTGGAATTCTACGAGACCACTCTCTGGTAATTTGATTTTTACATGCCTCCCATGCCTTCTCCTACTTGGAAGGTGACTCACCTCTTCCTGTTCCCACATTTGAAGTACATGGCACCTCATCAAAGATTCTGGTATACGAATACAAGAATTTGATCTCATATGGTTTTAGCTTAATCTTCAGTTTGAGACACTTTAAGTTCACCTTCCCCAACCTCCAAAACAGAAGACAAGAGGCTTTCCTGATCACCAGCCACCCCACCCTCACTTTGTCCTCAGTTTCCTCAGCTCTCCATTTGCTGGCACTAATGGATAGCCCCTTGGGCTGTAACTCAGGTTTTTGTTGTTTTTTTTTTCCCATCTTTTACACTGCCCCCTAGTGGCAGAAAAGTCTATGTTCTCGGTGGCGGCCACCAGTGACCCATGAAAGAGAAAATAAGGACTTTGACTCTGTCCAAATTAAGGCCACCCTCTCTTCTCACACAACTCGTGATGGTGGATGGTGACTAGACATTTGGCGGAGGGGCATAATGAGATAGCCAGTTGCTAAAGTGAGAATGTACTCCTGGAACACATACAGTGTGGTAAACTAGTGTTACCTCAATAAAGAAAGACAAGAGTACCATTGTTTCAGAGGGAGGAAGGCCTTTTCTGTTCTATCACTCACTGTGGAATTATAAGATTACTCTTTCCACGCTTCCAAGTGTGAAGATTTGGATTTGTCTTTTCTCCTTTGGGGTGAATATGAAACCAACCAGGGGAAGGGCGGTTGGGATGTTTCCGGCATCTGTTAACGTTCTCTAGTTTCCCCAAGAAATCGGCCTGTGCTTTCCTTGCTCATCTTTTGAACTGAATAAAATTTGAAATTGTTTCAGATGGCTTAGTTGATGCCAGCTTTCAGCCTCCCAAATGCTATTTCTAAAATTTATGCTCTCATTTTATTTTATTCTTAGTAAGATTATAGACTTTTAGAAACAGAAGGAACCTTTAGCGATAATTTGGAAGACTTAATTGTGGATCTCTAGTCAGCTGCTGTTGTCATGTCCCTTCTCACCCAAGATAGCTTCTGGGAATCCTGTCGGCATAGAGGAACCTGAAGGCTACCCCTTGACCCAGCTACCTCCACCATGGTATGACATGAGTCTTGCACATCAGCTCCTTCTCACCTCCCTCCACCTCCCCACCCAAGGAGCGTCATCCTCACTACAGTTTTAGATCAGCTGGCATTAACTGGCTACTGACTAGTGCTAGGCAGAAGTCATTCCACTTAATTTATGCCGGGACTCTATAAAGCAGACACAGTCTTGCAAGGTGAATAAACCAAGCAGGCAAAGGCTAAGTAACTTGACAAATGCCCATAGTCTTCAAGAGATGAGCTAAGGTCTGAACCTGGGTATTGTGATTGTGGAGCCTTTGCTTTTATCTAGTCCATTTTATTGCTCTATGATGGATGCAAAGCCCAGGAGTAGGGGGATTAGTTCCACATTGACATTGCAGTGGATAGAGGGTGGGTGGGTTTTTTTATTTACACAGTCAACTCCAGTCTTAGTTTCACTGATTACTGGTCTACTGGTCTCATGATCTGAAGAAATGTTATTTTGACTTTTCTGATCTTCTGTTTCCTTATCAACAAAATGGGATAATAATGCTATCTTAGCACAATGACTGAATTTCTAGATATGGGATGGCTGGCAGTAGTTATTAGTGACTATTAAGAACACTATCAATGCTGGTTTCTTTCCTGAGCAGAAAGTTTTGGGGTCATTGCTTTGCTTGGTGAATGTATTTTTGCCAGGTGGGCATGTCTCTGAGGCATAGCCCCACATCTGATACCTGGTTTAAGTCAGCAAAGCCTCTCTTCTTTAAAAAATGCTCCTTTGTAGCACTGACCAGGCTCTCTCCTCTCCCCATGTGGCCATGGTACATTACCATTTCCAAGGTTCTGGGCAGTTCGCTTCCCTTGAACCTTCAAAGTGAGAAAGCACTGACAGAAAGGCACCAACTTGCAAACTATTGCGCTTTTCATAGAGAAAGTGATTGAAACAACATTCTTGCAGCCCAGATGATAGTGTTTCTCAAATCAGGAATCAGCATTAGAAATGGCCCAATACAAAGTTTTATTTAAAGACACCTTTAAATAAAAAAGTTCCTCACCTTGCTGAAATCCTACTGAATCATATTTGAGATGGAAACTTGGATATATGTTTTGAAAATATCCCTGGTTCAGAAGCACTGAACTAAAAGTGGCAGAAGGTGTATGGGCATGGGCGGGCCTGTGTAAGGACCTGATCTAGCCTAAATACAGAAGATGCAAGCTGCCATCCACAGGGAAAAGATGTAAGCAAACTGTCTGAAAATGTAGCTTTATGTGTTTTATGTGTCACAAAATGTAGCTGAAGATACTGCCAGTTTATTATCTGTTGTTCCACATGCTAAACAGTACCGAGAAAGAGTATTTGTGATGGTGTGAACTGGTTTGCTTCTGTTATAATCAGTGAGAGCACTGAATCCAACATACGTTGTCTCTCTTAGTCCTGGCAGCTCAAATCTAAATTTAGTGTTCAGTTGAGCTCGGTGGCCCAGCCCAGGTGGTGCCTGATGCATTTTTCCTTTGTTCATTTTCACTGGTCTGTGTGTGTCTGTTTTCATTTTTAGCTATTCTGCTTTATATATATTTTAACATCGCAAGCTGTCTCAGACCCTTTTACTAAGTAGGTGGAATATAAATCATGAGTAAATAAATAAAGCTACTGAGGCAATGAGTGACTTCTGGGAACATGAAGGGATCCTAGGCAGGCAGACACAGCAGGACTGGATATTATTATAATGGGTTTTTAGACTTTGATGATAAAACTATAGCTATTAGCTATGAAATATTGTTTAGACGTTATTGTCGCCTATGCTTATTAATTTATTTGCATTAACTTACATAAATAGTTTACCAACATGGATACTTTTCATTTATGGACTTATTTTCTTCTAATCTATCCAAGGACAAATGTGATGGTATTCCCCCTTTGCTGTCTGGCCCCCTCAGAATCCCCTCTGGAGCCACTCCCACCCTCTACTGCCCTGGGGACACCCTGCCTACTCTTCTGGGGGAGTCTCCTTCCTTTTCCTTTCTGTTTCTGTGACTGTAGCTCCACCAGATCCTTCCTTTCTCATCATGTATCTTGCTTCTTTCTTTTGTTTCCCTGAAGCTTCTGTAGCTTCTCCCAATTAAGAATGAAGAGGTTGCCAGGAATGGTGGCACATGCTTGCAAACGGTAGCTGAGGAAGCCACGGCCGGGGCCAAGGATCATGATTCAAGTCCTGCCGGAGGCATGTAGCAAGACCTAGTTCCAAAAAAATAGCTGGGCATGGTGGCACAAGCCTGTAATCCCAGCTACCTTGGAAGCTGAGGCTGGGGATTGCTTGAGTCTGTGGTATCCTAGGCAACATGAGCCTGCAGTTCCACAGGCAAAAATTGTGAAACCTTGTATCAAAAAAAAAAAAAAAAAAATGAAGAGGTTTAATAAATTTTAGGTCTGAAACTTGGTTGTGGAGGGGGGGCATTGTAAGTGCCTTTAAAGTGTTTTGAGGCTCATGAAGACCCGTGTACACACTCACAGACCTTCCCTGGTTCTTGCACATATTTCATTCTTTCTTCCAGGCTGTGTATTAGTGTACCAAATAGGACTCACTGCCTGATCATTCTCTACTGCCTACAATTTTACCACAGTTCCAGCAACCTCCAGCAAGAATAGAGTAGATTCAGGCAGAGCTGGCACCAACTTCTCATAGACAGGTGAGGAAGCAGAGTTCAGGTGCTTGGGCCAACCCTTCATTAACCTTGAGGAATCCTTCCTCAGATATCACTGGGGCTCAGTAGCATCTGGCTTTTGGGCAGGAAGTTTCAGGAAGATTATGCACCAGGAGAAATAGATATCGACATACTTAGAGATGCCCAGATTCATCAATTTCTCAGTGCCCTTCTACCTGTTGTTTCATTTGTCTTGATTCCCAGGCCAGCGACTACCTCGTATATTGGCTTGCTCATCAGTTCTCTTTCTCACAACAGCAATCCCATTTGTTTTCTGGTTTTTGTTGTCAGATTATGGTCAAATTTCAAAGGTTTAAAAAGTCCCGGAGATTTGGTGCACATCTGTTTCTGCATGCAGGTGTGATTGGAGGATGGAATGATGTGTGGTGAGCACAAAGTGTGGTTGTAGTATTTAAGAACACAATAAATCTAATGAGTGAGGTACTCTGTCAAAGCACAGTAGTTATGTCGAAAGCTGGTAGCATCAAGAGTTTGCTAATGAATTACTGTTGGGTAATGCTGTTGGCGGTTGGGCCAGATTTAAAACAGACTGTGTTGGCACCTCAAATATGGAGTGTTTAGTACCATGGCTTGGCAGTTGCTCCAATGCAAAAAGAAAGTGGAGTTAAAGACCCCTGTGGTCTTACCTAGGATCCCACCACTTGAAACCTTAAGTGTGTAGCTTGGAGGGAAGATGGCACATCCTCTCACCTTCTGCATACAGATGATGCCAGTCACTTTGACTGACAGTCCAGCAAGACAGTGGGAGCTATGAAATCGTGACATGTGGCATGCTGCAGATAATCATGTTCATCCCGATTTTAAGTGGTTTCTTTCAACATAAATTACCAACATTGTGATATTTAATGTTCGCGATGCAATTTTTCTAAGCAAAGATAACAATAGTAGTAGTAAGACAACAATAAGAGAATCTCCATTAAAGAAATATTGCTAAGGAGCGTATGAAAAAACACTTATTGTTCTGTATATTTAATTGGCTTATTTTTTAAATAAGAATATTCAAATTACTTAGTCCTTGATTTTGGGAGTTGTAGGCATATCTTCACAACTTTGCTACCTCTCCTGCCCAGGTAAACCAGTTAGTTTAATACAAAACTGCTTTTAGATAAATCTTTCCCCATTCCTTCTCAAATTGTCTAAGTTTTACTACAGTGGACAATTTAGCTAATCTAAATGTGTAAGAAATAATAGGATCTTTATGGTTGCCTAATCAAAGGTCATCAAATGATTGATAAATCCTTTATTATTGTCAAAGGTCCCCTTCTGATGGAGGGGAAGGATCAAAACATCAATTCCAGTCTCAGTTTTAATTTTATGTCAGGGATAGTGACATGGAAAAGAGAATTTCTGTGGTGAATGGAGATGGGAGAAACTTTGGATAATAACTAACTGTGACAAATAAACTCAATAAGGCAGAAGCTGAGTCCACTTTCCTGGTGCCCCAGAACCCAAGTGGCCGAGCTGGAAAGATAACAAGAGCAAGGACTGGAACTCCAACAGAGTTGGTACCATATACTAATCGTTATCCATCCATTGTGCCTCCAATATAAGTACCAAACCTCCAGAGCCTATTTCACCATATGTAAGATGGGATTCATACTTTGAGTTACAAAAATTTCCTGCTCACTGATGCCCCTCCCCACTCCACTGGAAACTGTAGCTTGACATTATCATATCCTGGCCGTCCTGGAAACGTTTTCTGTAAAGATTGTTTTCTCTGCCTTGACCAGTCATGGCTTCTCATGTCTGGAATCTCCTGGAAGATGGTGTGCCCATGGTTTGGTCTTTAGCCTCAAGCTGAGGACCTTCACCATCAGAAGGTAGACTCCAGATTTATTTTAGAATATCAAATAAATAAATAAACAAACCTAAAAATGCCACAGAAATATTTCCTTGTCCTTGTTGCTCTGCTAAGGTCTGCAGTGGTTGCCGTTAGAATAGAAATAAAATAAGTGAGTCAGGGAAGCTTTTTGTGGGACTGGTAATAAGTGCTGGATTTTTAAGTTATGAGATTAAGTTATGAGAAGGCAGAAGTGCTCTGTAGCACTTTCTGTAGCGCTCCCTATTTACTGTGACCTGCACATGACCTTGTACGATTACTCAAGTAAGAAGAGCTTTGGAGAATGATGGCATTGAGAATAATGATAAACCTCTCTTCTGCGGTTTTCAGTGGACACGGGCCCAAGAAGGGGAGGCCAGCTGGCAGAGAGATCTCTTACCCGCTCGTCCCTTTGTCCTTTGTTTTGTCTCTATTATTCCCTTCTAGTAAAAGGCTTTCCAAGGGCTATTTTTCGGTTCATCCTTCTTTGGAGGACTCAGAAGTGGCATCCTGAGGGGTAAACACTGGCAGAGGCAGTAAGGCAGCTAATAGGCAGGGGAAGAAGAGCCCGGTGTGTAGGGGAGGGTCAGGCCCAGGGAGTGACACTTGACAATTCTGTTTTGAACTTCTCCGTTATTTCCAGTAAAGCGATTTCCTTGACATTTTCTTGTGGCATTTGAAGGGGGGAGAAAGTAGATTTTTTTTCTTTATCATCATTTTTTTCTTTTCTCCCTCTCCAAAGTGATTTATTTAGTCTTTCTCCAAAAGTCAACACTCCTCGGTGGCTCATAAGAGTGAGAGTCTTGGAGAAGTATGCCCATGTATGCCCATGTGTCAGCGTGGGTGCCTAAGGGGATATGAGGTTAGCACTAGGGCCCCTTGTTGCTGAACACCCTTAGGTAGAGCTGGTGATAATATCCAAACAAATAAAAAGGATGCTTCATGGACATTAAGGGACTCACGCAGGGTTTTCCACTCAACTCTCACCATCCGGCTTGTGGATTATCCACAGCAAATCTTAACTACCTCATCCTTAGGTGTCTAGCCCTATTACTCACCTGATGTGTGATCATGAAAAGACCAATTAATTTTAATCTTAGCCCAAGCAAAACATAATTAGAGGAATCTGCTAGAAGAATAACCTATGAGGTATTCTAATGCCAAATACAGGTCAGACTCTGCCATGAGGAATGTTGGGAGATGGTGGTTTTGTGTCCTCCCTGTGTCCTATGAGTGGGAATCACCTTTAACGGCATTTCTTAGTGCTGTGGCATCAGCGGGAGTTGAAAAAGACAGGGTTATATGAGTGAGATATCCTCACTTTCTCTATCTGAAGAATGAAACTGACTTTGGCTGTGCCAGAGGGTAGTGTAAGATTTAATGAAATAACATGTGTAAAGTGCTACATGAACACAGAGTATAATTTTTTATTGAATTGATGTCGGCACTGCTGGAGCTGTGCCTAACTCCTGCTCCACAGTACCCCCCCCCACCCTTTTATGTAGTTCATGCTGTGTCTCTCCTTAAGGATCTGCATGGGGCAGAGCCACCTGCCAGGTATGACCCAGACTCCCCCATCTGGCTTTTCCTCATCTCCTTTCCCTCTTGATTTGGTCTGGGGCTACCTTCAAGTTCACTTTCAGAAGGATTCTGGTTAGAGTTTGCAATTTGCAAAATTTTCATAGGAATGTTCTCACTCGCCGAAGCTACCCCCTGCCCCTAATGTCCAGGGGAGGGGAGACAGCAACTCACATCACCTGACCCTGAGAGGGCTCTTCCATGCTTCCTGGAGGCAGCAGCCACACAGAAATAAATAACCAGACTCAGCCTTGGTGTGCTTAAATTGGTTAGGTCTCCATTTTTCCTTCTTTAAACACCTACAGGATAAACGGAATTTATAATGAAAAACCATAAAACATTTGATTCATTACTCTTCTTGATGATGATATTTAATAACTCATGTATATTTCACCACATCTTTCTAATGCTCTCTCGTGAAATTTTACTTAAATGAATCTCATTCTCACTATCACACTATCTGGCAGTTGAGGGGAATAGTGTCCTTCTGAGTAAGGCATGTAGAGGGGTTGAGGGGTGTCTGGCTCCCTGCAGGTGCTTGGGGGAGCTCAGGTTCTCAGGCAGGGCTAAGCTGTTCTCAAGAGGTTTGGTTCTTATTACACCTGTGATGTGAGGCGTGTCATCATCCTCTTCCAGTGCTGGAAATTCTATGTTTGGAGATTGATTTCTTTGAACCTTAAAGGCATTTCCTTTTAGGTGTTCCCTGTTAAAAAAAACTTGTCATCAGGAAGGTTGGGTATTATGGAGTAGCCAATTGAAAGGAACATCCCATAAGAGGAACAAACAATCCCTCTAAAAATGGGAAGAGACAATGGTCTGAAGGTAAAGGAACGGAAGAGCGGTGTGGTAGAGTGAAGTTGGCGTGCTTGACTATTTTACTTGGTGAAGAGTTGTTCTATTAAACACCTACTCCTTTCTTCTGGGTTCAGAGTGACAAGGGTGAGAGGAAAGAAAGAGAGAGAGAGAGACAGAGAGAGAGAGCCCTTTCCTTTATATGAAGATTTATCCCTTCTAAATATTGCAGTGTTTACCTCCTCTCCATGCATCAGCTAGGTCTATGTCCTGCTGCTGAGGATATTATAGTTGGTTTCTTGATCAAGTTCATCTCGGTCAGATTTTTCCTGTGGAAAACCTTTCCTGGGAGCAAACAGGTAAAACAATCCTCAATTTCAAGTTGTCTTGTTGCCACACCCCACCCCAAACCCCAGACTAAAACACTTAAACTGAAGCAGTTTATAAGGTTCATTCAGCAACACACAGCAAAATAGAGGTGTCAGCAAGACAGAAATGGGAAATAGCCCTACCTGACAGCTTAGTCTGTTGTCATGTCTTAGAAAGAACATGGTAAACTTTAAATTCAAATAATCTTAGTTTTATTTTTAGGAAAAAATACTTTAAAAAACTGTCTATTCTCATTAATTTGAGGGCCCTCCACACAGCTTTCCATAGAGGTTGGACCAGTTTACATTCCCACCAGCAGGTAAAAGTGTTCCCTTCTCTCCACATTCTCTCCAGCACTTGTTGCCCATTTTATGGATGTGGGCCTTTCTTACTGGTGTAAGGTGGTATCTCATTGTGGTTTTGATTTGCATTTCCCTTATTGCTAGTGACCTTGAGCAATTTTTCATGTGCCTGTTGGCCATTTGTATTTCCTCTTCGGAGAAGTGTCTTTTTAGTTCTTCTCCCCATTTTTTGATTGGACTTCTTGTTTTGCTTTAATTTAATTGTGTGAGTCCCTTGTGGATCTTCATTATTAAACCCTTATCACAAAGATGTGAAATTTAAATATAAATAAATCATTTAATCTAATAAAACCTGTTTATTCTATTTTTTACATTCCAAATCACAGAGAGAAACAAATCTGACTAGATAAGGTCTTGTAGATTAACTTCCCAGAAGATCCTTGGCGCAATAGTTAGTTCTTCCCTTGCAGTCTTTTAAATAGTTGTCCTAAATTCCTTTCTTCTCTCTAGTCCATATATAGACTTCTCCATGTTTCAGTGGACTGTGAACTAAGAATCTTGAAAAGTTGAAAGAATTATCTGTTACAAGGGGCTATCTGGGATTTTTGAGTTTGTATACATAGTGTGTATGATTTGCTGATCTTTTGTTTTTTGTTTGCTTTTTGGTTTGGCCACATTTCAGAAATATAATAGAGGAATAGAGCCACAGTGGACCAGAAAGAGAAACATGGGGAAATCAATTTATTTTTTCTACTCTGTTTCCCTCCTTTACCTTACCATGTGTATGTGTGCATCCACTCACATGCACACAAACATACACACATAATATAGCATGGATAAAGTCATCTGGGTAAATAGCTGGCTCTCTTCTTTCTCAACAGATGAAAAAACTCAGTAAAGAGAACCATGAAGACCAATTCTGAGCATGATTTTTTAAATTTTATTTATTGATTATTTATTTATTTGTTTATTTATTTATTTATTTGTTTGTTTGTTTGTTTGTTTGCTTGTTTATTTATGGCTTTCTGTCTGAACCATTACTGACACCTTAGTGAGGCTCCAGTCCTTATTGCTGGCACCAGCCTGGCAGAACTCCGGGGCATGCTCAGTGCCTCAGCTAACAGACCTGGGTCTGATGCTAAATTATAGTCTAGAGAAGGAGAGGACTCAGGGGGCAGGTGATCACAGGCTATAAATACCTTCAAGGTAACAATGCAAATGAGGGAAGGGAATTATTCATTTGCTCAGCAGGTGTCAGGACAAGGAGCAATAGCCTGAAGCTGAGGAAAAGAAAGTTTAGACTGGGGATTAGCAGTAAAGCTCTCCCAGAGAGTTTTCTGCGCAGGGCTCTGGACTTTGGAGTCCAGTGCCAGGTACTGGGGACAAGCAGGAATCACAATAATAGGCATCTCGAAGAATCTGTCAGGGGCTAACCCAAAGCTTTCTTGGTATCTGTATTCCTAGGATGATATCTATACAAACTCCATAGCTTCAGGCATTTAGTTTCTAAACTGACTTCTCAGGAAATAAATTCCACATGTTTCATCTTTTGTGACAGCTGAAAAAAAATAAATCCAAGTGTCACTTTTTTACCTTTTGCCCCAAAGCTTGGGATCTCTGTAGTCAGTGTGTGATAACTAGTGCCCATCTTGATGAGCGCTCATCCCAAATGCTAGATGTAGGGTTCCTGAGCCAGTTTGCTGGGTAGGGAGGAGATATTGCTGGGCTATTAAGAAGCAGCAGATACAAAAGAATACATTCCAATAATAATTATTACTGCTTAAATTGTTAGTTGACAATGAATATAGCTTATCTCATTAGTAAAAATATTTGATGGTATAGTAGAGAAAATAACTTGAATGTAAGACCCACCTGGGTTTGGGGCTTGACTCTAATAGAAACTGAATGAATAGCATTGAAATCTGAGCTTCAGTTTCCTCAATTGAAAAAAGCACTTGCTATGATGATTTAGATAATCTGACTAGCACAGGCTGGTCATATGGCAAACATCATTTCTCTCGTACCTCTGTTGCCCCACTTCCACCCAACATTTCCACCTTTCAGGGAGAATGTAAATGGACAGATTTGGGGAACGAATTACAAACACATACACACACACACTGTAGGTAGATGCACTATAGACATAGATATTATGTATATCTTAAATTTTCCTCCCAGCCCATTTTAAGGTGACCTACCTACACACTGAGTCATATAATCTGCACTTTAAAAATACTTAATGGATTATATTGCATCGGGTGGTTTTGTGGCCTTCTCTCCAAGCACATGAAAGTGAAGGCTCTTGTTTTATTTACAGTGATTTCTCCTGACTTTGATCCGGGAACCAGATCAATAGCAGTGGTCTCCCCATTTTCAGGTGCAAATAGGGGTCTAGACTGTATTGACCTTTTCACATCCCAGCACCTCTGAGAGCTACTTGAACATAGACACTCTTGGCTGCCCCCAACTGGTGATATCACAGACACGTAACTCAGCCAACTCAGCTTCCATGCACAGTTTCACAAGTAGAAACCCTCCCCATGTCTCTTAAGTTTTAGTTATGTTTGTCAGTGAGTCAAGTCTCCATTCTTCTGTCCTTTTCATGCTTTAGCCATGTCTTTCACACTGGCATCCATGGGGCACTTCCATTGCTGGTGGAAATTGGTAACTGTAGCCACCTGGTGTCCCTAACTAGCATGTTGTTCCATACTCATCGTCCTCACTGTGGCTTCTCCCCATGCTGCTTCCTGTCCTGGAGTTTACCCTCAGTCATTCCTTAGTCACAGGCTGAATGTTTTGAACATCTGTGGAAAGTGTCAGGAACACCTTGTTTAAAGGCATCAGCATATGAACAGTTTTCCTATACAGATTTCCTGTATTTTTCAAGTGCTAATTTCACTACATTTTGATCTTCTGTGAAGTCCCTCACTTAACTGTCCAACCAAATTTGGGTCTCCATTCTTTGTTATTTACTTTTTATTCTGTTATTAAGACAGCATGAATAGAGGTAAATATATGTGTATATGTATGTATGTGTGTGTGTACATCTTACTACCCTATTCTCAGGAGTTTGCGAGCTCACTGCCCTGCAGTGATGATGAATAAATGCATTTGGTCTCAGAAACACTGTGCATGAATCCTAGTTTGGCCCATTATTAAATATATGATTCTAAATATAATAAAACATAGAATAAATAAAAAACTGAGAGGCCTAACTTGCAGTTTCTGAAACAGCAGCCAGTACGTAGTAAAGAATAGTGCTAAAGGCACAAGGAATAGTGAAAAAACATAAGTGCATGTACCAACAGTTGATCCCCCATTAAGTTGAATAAAAGACTCTAGGGAAGTACAAGGAAGAGAAAGATGATACCCAACATTCTTTTAGGGTAGAACAAGAAGGTTTCAGACCTGCCATATTTCCAGTCGGGTGAGCATTTCTCACCAATGCTTGAATACCTTGTCTGTGAGCTGTCCAGCATTGGTAGTAGGGCTATTCAACTGGTGGAAGTGAGGGACACCTACCCCTCCCCCAAGTGACAGGTTCTGAAATGTAAATCCTATTCAAAGGGTGTGCACTACATTGAAGGACAGAACTGAAGGATCTGGCCTGATGGTGCGCTAAGCCCATCTCCATCACTATCAAAGACATGTCCCACAGCATTCTTCCCTTGCCTAACAAGAATCTGTTGGGATTTAGAAAACAGGGTGAAAATCCTCGTAAGTTTCATAGGGGAAGGCTAATTCCAACAAGGCCCCTGAGTGAATGTCTTGCCTATAGGGAAAGGGTAGGATAATATTGGATAATATTGCTGGGTACATGTCACTATGTATTAGGATTATCCCCAAAACCATAACCGATAGAGTGTGTCCACACCCTATAGCTATCTTGCTATATCAATATTTCTAGATCTCTAAGAAGACAGACTTATTTTAAAGAATATCATGTGTGACAGTGGAGGTTGGGAAGTCCAAAACAGGGCAGGCCAGTAGACTGGAGGCCCAGGGCAGAGTTGGCGGCAATTTAGTCTGAAGGTTAACTGCTAGTGAACCACTCTTTCTGGGGGAATTCAGTCATTTTCTATTAGACTTTTCATGATTGGATGAGACATACCTGCATTATGGAAAGTCATCTGCTTTAGTCAAAGTCCATGGTCTTAAAAGTAAACCCCATCTAAGAGCTTTCTTACCAGAAACCTCTATTATGTTTATCTAAATACCAAGGTGCTCTGATCTCATCACAAAGACATGTATTATAATAGAAATCATCATGTATCATGGCCAAGTTCCTTCGTGCCCTCGTGTTTAAAGCTGCTCGTTTGAGTTCCATAGTCTTGATAGTGATGGTGGGGTTTAGACTGAGTCTTACGTGAAGGGGAAAGTAAAGGACAGGATAATTCATTAGGATGTGGTGTATATATTTCCAGAAGAGAATAGCAAAGGGAGTTAATTTCTCCTAATTTGTGATGGGTGTGGAGGCTTGTGTTTCTTAGGCTAATTACAGAGAACATTGAATGCCATCTTGAGAAGTCTAGGCTTGATGCCATAAGCAAGTGATCAGAGTTAAGCATTTCTACTCCATTTTAGTCCTTTTTAGTTTCCTAGGAAAACATAGAATAGATCAGAAACATTCAAGAAAGTCACAAGTGACTTGGTTGAGTGGGATGAAAAGGTAATTATGAAAGGCACAGAAACCATCCTCCTCAGCATACAAAATGTGTGCTATGGCTCAGGTGCACATTTCCACTGCAGTGCCTGGAAGAAGGAAGTTGCCTTGAGTCCTGAGTCTTGCATCAATGTTTCAAGGAAATGGTTCAAGGAATCCCCATTAATGAGAAAATCAGAATGTTCTCTTTTACTCTTGCTGTTTGTCAAGACCTACACCTCAGCATATAACCTTTGCATGTCAATTACAGTGCATCTAAAATAATTAAAAAGAAAAAGTCAGGGTGTTAATATTTCATATTCAAAGGTCATAACATCACCATTCTCTTTCCCAAAGCTCGAGATAGAAAGCTTGCGAACATCCCCATCCTATTGTCATAAACTTCCAGGAGAACATGTTCCGTCAGGGTACCAGGATTGGGAACCTGTTCAGCTTATGGCCTGATCCTCAGGTGCCCTGAGTTGTGAGCATGTACATTCAGAACTTGAAGAAAACCAAACTAGCACCTTGCTACTTCCATCATAGTTCAGACAAGGAAACATAAGTCATAAGTCTCTCTGCTACGCAACTAATTTTTGGAGGAATTAAGGATTGAATCAAGTTTTATGAGCCTGAGGCAGACACACATTCTCTTTGATGCAAGTTAGAAACTCATTGACTGAAGCCAGGTATGGTGGCACATGCCCATAATCCAAGCGCTGGAAAGCAAGAGGCCAGGAATCACTTGAGTTTGTGGTTCAAAACTACCCCGGGCAACATAGCGAGACCTGGTCTCAAAAAAGGCAGCCTGGAGTGGTGATGGGCACCTGTAATCCCAGCTACCTGGGGGACTGAGGCTGGAGATCGCTTTAGTCCATGGGATTGGGACTACCCGGGGCAATATAGTGAGGCCTAATCTCAAAAACAAACAAACAAACAAACAAAAACTCAGTTTCTGAACATTCAAGCAGAAGGGGAGGGGAGAGAAGATGACAAGCTGATGCCAAAGAACACCTGGTCAAAGTATTGAGTTGTGATAGTTTTTCAAGGTAAACCTCATCTTATAGCAGCAGAAGAGAAGGGGTAGGCATACTCTTGTCCATGAACTGCCATGCTCTCCTCAGGCAGAGGATACGGAATGGGAGTGATCTGACTCAAGTTTTGTGTCTATGTGGTTGTACTTATTGAGGGCAGTTGGTGGCTACAAATAAAGATAGTATTTATTATTTATTGGCTATTTAATATGAAGCAAAATGTATTCTAAGCATTCATAAGAATCAGCTCATTTAATTTTCATAACTATCCTGTGAGATAGAGACTATTAGTTAGACTATTAGACTATTAGTGAGATAGAGACTATTAGTGTTCCTGTTTTAGAGATAAGAAACAAATACATTCAAATTTATTGACACACCCAGGTTATCCATGGTTGGAAAATAGCAGATCTGAAATGTATGACTGTGAGACTGAGTTACTGAGTTACTGAATGCCTGTACCATGGTGCCAGTCTAGCTTTAGATATCTAGGAAACTAGCAGCTCTGACAATTATAACCTTTAATAGATAATAAATGTTTATGTCTAGCACAGACTCAAAATGAAACCCATGGGAATATAAAGGAAGCTGAGCATTCTTATCTGAACCATGTCTTTGAGAGGTGTATAGACAAGTCCTAGAACAGATGTTTCCCTACAATACCCCTAAGACAAAACATCAAACAGAGGGACTAAAGATCATGGTCCTTCTTTAGGACTTTATAATAGTTCCTAATTATTGAATGCTTCCTGTGTATCACATCCTGCTCTTACCTGTATTACCTTACCTGTATCAGATCCCTTTATCTGTATTATCTCATTAAATAATTCAATGGGTATCTCTATTATCCAGAAGAAGAAGTTGAAAGGGGGAGGCATCAGGCTATGTGCCCATATTTATGCCAGGTATCAGTTAAATTGTCTTGATGCTGAGACCTTATAAGAGAGCTGGGTCAGATATGAAGATTCTTCATCTTAATGTAAGAACTAGTCCTCAGAATTGGGCCATGTTGATGGAGATCTCAGATTTGAGGAGTAGGCAGATCTGCAAAGTATGCACCACATGACATCTGGAAAGGAGGATGAGTGGAATCAGTCATTCACCTCTATTGAGGCCTAATACATCCCAGGAACTTGGTGTATAACAGAAAACAGGCAGAAAGGCCTCCTGCCCTCACAGAGCTTATCACTTGACCAGAATAACTTGTAGGGAAAAGATAAGAGGGAGCCCACCCATCTGTGATAATCGATCTAGTAACATCAGTCCCTCGAACCAGCACTTTTTACACTGTTCCAGGCAGGTGGGGGCCCCCACAGAGCCGGCTGACACATAAAAAATGGCCTTCTGCATTTCTGCTGACATGTCATCTGTATCTGATGGAGCAACATCTTCATTATGAAATTAGATGAAAATCCTGATGCACAGACTAATAGACAACATCCCACGCTCTTTCTCAGGAGCCGAGAAACAGAAACAGCAAAGAACAAGGAACAAAGCCAGAGCCTGCCCCCACCCCATCCGATTCCATTTCCATACCCACCTGTCATCTCCCCAAAACGTCATTAGCTCACAGAGGGGATAGTGTCTCATTGCATTATCAGCTACCACCACAACAGAAGAGCTTTTTGTACTGTGGCTGCTGTTAAACTAAGGAACAACCTGACACACTGTATGCATGAAGTTCCTGAGGGGTTGGTGAATGCTGTGCCCTGGACCCCTTACCTCCAGAACAAGAGAAATTAAGCCTTCTTCTATATTTATGTGGTCTTCTCATAAAGGCTATTGAAGATGCAGTCACAGAGTTCAGGAAAAGCTGAGGCAGGCCACCCTGAAGATGCTCAAACTCATTGTTTTCCACCCAGGGAGGGAAATGGAGCAGGCTACTCCTCTGAGTGACTGAGTACTGGCTCTCTGTCTCTCCTTCATAGTCCTGTTTTACAGCAGATGCCACTCTGCCATGCCATGCCAAGTAGACACCCAGGCACATGTGTGATGTCACCCTCTTCCGTTTACTCTGCCCTGGTTGAGGGTTTCCTTCCCCGTAGTCTGCTATCTAGCTTTATGTGGCATCCTACCATGGGGACCACCGTCCTATATCCAGCCTGATCAGAAGGAGAATTCCCATGTGAACTGGGCAGCCTGAGACTTTACTGCCATGGACTGAACCTACCCAAATGTGCAGAGAGCTGAGAACATCTCTCAGACAGAATTCCAGAAAAGGGTTGCCCCACTTATTCCCAGACTGGCTTCTATAGTTCAGATGCTAGAGTAGACCACTCACCTGTCTTGGGTTGAGTTATTTTTGTTCATATTTGGACACTGCAGCCAAAAGAATCTTTCGTGCCTCTCTCCTATACATGCCCCTTGGGTTTAGAGAGTGAGCTGTGTTCACCCTTTAGTATGGTAGATACTCCCTTCCTTCCTACCTTGGCAGGGAAGGGTTTCTCTATGGGGCTGCTATTTGTGTGCCTCCCTCTGTTTTCCAGGAGTAGGACTGTTCTGGGAATTCAGAAAAGATCCTGATACTCCAAAAGTGAAGGGATATCAGAGATGTGAAGGGATGTTTGTCCCAAAACTCTAAGGAGAGCCATTCTCTATCAATGGTTCTCTGATTCTCTGACATGCAGGAAAAGGCTCATTGGGGACCATGGACTTAATTTCTATGCTCCCCCTGAGGATGGGCTCCCAGGATACTGCTCCCCAGTCTGCATATTCCTGCTGTCTTTCTTGATAATACAAAGAGACCTCATGTGTAGAGTACCTACTGTGTGTGATGCTCTTTCATGTGCATTTTCTCTTTCAGCCCTTGTGATAGGTCCTCATAATAAATGGGTGCCATTATTTCTATTTTACAACTTGGAAAGTACTTAAACATTGTTAGATCATTTGCCAAGGTCAATGAGCTAGTTAAGCACATGTCAATATAGCTCAAAAGCTCCTGATTTTCCTGCCATTTGGTGTCTGTGTCTTCCTTATATCCACCTCCTGCCTGATATTAATTATCTCAAGTTAGTCCATACTTCTTCATTTTATTTCTCCTCATCTTTACCACAACACTTTCACTTGAGACCATCCTTCTCTTTGCCTTTATTTCACTAGCCACCTCCCATGTGGACCCCAAATCAACTGCCTCTCCTTTGATCAGCCTGCATCAATGCTATGTAGGGAGTCATCTTTACCCCCACTGATTTGGCAAACTTCTATTAGGCAGCATTTATCCTTTGAGCTGACATTTCTGCCCTTCACTCCTGGGTTAGCCATCTGGTGACTGAGTGTTTGGAATATAGGGAGTTTTTTTCTTTCTTTCTTTCTAGGCTAGTAGAAAGGCTAGTGATTAACCCTGACAATAGGGAAGAATTCATGTTGTGTGAATAACATGTAATGAATATTAACCCTTTTTCCAAGTGCCAAAGGAAAACTGAGTTTGTCAAACAGCTGTGACTCAGCTGCCATGTATTAAATGAGGCATGTATCTACATGGGTCCCTGGTGTCAGAGACTGAATTCCACTGCAGATAACAGAAACCAAGTTCAGAGACTTAGCTATGGGTCAGGAAGTCCAGAGATAGGCAAGCTCCTTGGGAGCAGCTCCATGACGTCAATAGCATCCCAGACTCTTTATCTTTCCTCCCTGTAGCCTTTAGGGTCAGATTCTTGACCTCATACTTAAAAGATAGTTGCTTCATCTCCACCCTCACTGAGATTTCTGGAAGGAAGAAGAAAAATAAAGTGGAAAATATAGAGCTGAAATCAGGAAAGCAAAACTGTGCCAGAAATCTCTAGAATGTTTGTACTTTCAGACCACTAACCAGAACCTTTGGCCATCATTTAGCTGTCAGGGAGGTTGGGAAGAAACTCTGTTAGACCTCTTGGTACCCTAATCTTACTCAGAGATAGGTGAGCAGGAAGATGGAAAGCATAGGTTAGCTAGCTAACCATTATTACCTGCCACATTAAGAATTCTACTCTGTAGACTTATCTAAAGTACAGAAGCAGCTACCACTGCTCTCACATTGTCTGTTGCAAAGGTCTTTTATCAGTGTTCCAACTTCCTGCCTCCTACTCATCCATCAGCCATTCATTGCTATTAAAGGCATCTGTGTTCTACTCTACTTAAGATCATGCATAGATCCTCTTTTAGAAAATTTGATGAGCCCCCATTTCCACCAAAATAGAACTCAAACTCTCTACCAAGAAATATAGGGTCCTCTTTCTTGAGCACAGTTTGCCTCTTGTTGTTTCTTAAACAAGCCATGATCTTGTAAGTCACCATATTTTTTTGCTCTTTCTGTTCCTTGATGGATATAATTAGATTTCGCCTCTCCACTGGATAACTACTTACCTGCCCTACAATTTCCACAGAACATGTTCTTCTGGTAAATTTTCCCCAGTTCTCTTAATCCTTAGATGAACTCATCTCCTGGTTTCTAGACTTCATAGATAAAAACTATCTTGGCTCCCATTGTGCTATTTGTAATTGGTATATCTGTGTCCTCCATTAAGTTATTTCCTAGTGGTATGCAAATACATGTTCTTGAACAGCACTGTAACTCTTTTATTAGGTACTTTAGTTGTCACAGTGCAGTTATGTAGTAGATCATTATAATAACATGGTTCTAGGTACTTTGCATGAAGAAGTCCTATTATTATCAACCCAGTTTGACAGAGGAGAAAAAGAAGACAGTAAGAGAGTAACTTGCCATATTGACAAATTTGGCAAGAGCCATGACTGGACCTTTGGCTCTGGTGCCAGTGTCTGTGTTCTTAATTATTGCTCAACACTGCTTTGCAGTGAAATATTTGGTTAATGAATGAATATGACTATAGATACTTACCAGCCAGTTTGGGGAAAGAGGGCTCATATGCAAAGAAATATGTCCTTCATTTCCATTCTGCTTATAACTCACTTTGAACCATCTGCCAGCCCTACTCTCCTGCTTCAGTGGTGAGCCTGGCACAGGCAGGATTGCCCTCTAGGGTCTACCCCATGTGACTCAGGTCAAAGGTCACATTGTAGTATCTTAAGCTGACTCCATACCGGTGGCTGTTTGATCCCTTTCTTCCTCATCTATTCTCTCTTTCTCCTTCTCTCCCTCTCTCTCTCTCTCCCTCCCTCCACCTTTCCCTGCCTCCCTGTCACAGATGTAAAATCCATGCAGCCTTCTCTGACACTGCTCACCACAGGCATTCACGAACAGTCTTGCTCCAAATCCTGCCTCCTATTTTCATATTTCCTGTGGCGTTTTATAGAAATAGCAGAACAATTGCTCATCCACAGGGGGTAAAGGGAGCAGGATTTTATATAATTAAATGTAAGAGTGACAAAGTTTCCCAGCCTATAGGGGAAGCAGAGAGAGGGGAGATGAGATAGAATGGGCCAGGGATGAAGGAGAAGCCTGGCTGTGCATCTGTGAGGCAGCATCCAGATTTAATCCTCTTCTTTTATCTGGTATGAGGACAGCCAACATAATTTGTGCCTTTGGTTCTGCTTCTCCTTCTACTGAGTTGCAACAGTGAGCTCCAAGTAGAATGGGTCTCTGCCAAACGCTGTTGGAATCACCAGCTTCCAGAGGAATCTCTGGATTATAGAAGTGTTGATGTGTAATTTCATCTTCTGCATTGGTGGAATGAGGGGGAAAAATGATGGTTCATCTCCCAAAGGAAACATTTTTAACCTGATGAGGGGCAGAGATCAGAAATTCTGTTTGTAGCAAGCATGCTTGGAGAGCCCCCATATATACACGTTTCCATGAAAACCAAACAAAGGAATGAAAGAGAAAGACCAGACACATCTCGCTTCAGTTCCCAGATTTTAAATGTCTCTTGATCTCATTCCTTTTAAGGACATGGTTGCAGAGGGCAAGCTTCAGCCGGGTTCCTGGACGCACCAACCCGAGCCCACGGCCACCTCCCCATCGGCCTTCCTGCACGCACGAGCGCACATCACACACTCTCTGGCCATTTGTTCCTTTGATGTGTGCTAAGTGAAACATAATTACCCACTCTGTCACATTGCATGAGACTTTGATGGCCCAGTGTGTGGGTTCCCCCACCCAAATACATTAGAAGGTCCTCAAGGGGAAACTCCTGATTTTGGGGTTTGTTTGAGGATTTTTATGAGGTTCTAAACAGCAGAATCACTAGGGCCAATTCTCCCAGGAAGGAAGCAGCTGTGGTCTCCCCACTGCCCACAACCTACAGACAGATAAGACAGGAAAGAAAAAGCAGAGAGGGGAGGCGCCCAGATAAACAATCCATAATCTTCCATGGAGAAGATGGAGGAGGACAGGAAGCAAAACAAAGGGGCAAAAAGTGCACTGCAATAACTGCTTTTGCATGATAAATTGTTTCCAAAACCAAGGATGGATGTCTCTGCAAAAACCTCCCTCCACCTTTAGATCTTAGTATGCATTCAGTACCTTTCCAAATCCCTATATCCAAAGCTTCATTTCTCTTTCCATGCAAACTCCTCCTTCCAGAAGGAGGACACTGCAAAGTGTCCCTCTAACAGTAGCACTCACCTCCCCTTACTGGGACCCTCTATCCAGACTACATTCCCTCTCAAAAGTAAGGAACCTTGCTGCTCTGGGATCACTGACATGTGCTCACATATGCACACAAATTCTCACACATGCATGCATACACATGTGCCTGCACATACACCCTCACCACCCTTGATGCTCAGAACCGTCACTCTGTCCCCTAGAACCAGGGCTTCCTAAACACATTTGAGCCTATAAATGCTGCTAGGAATCAGGCTGTGAGTTTTCTTAAATGTGAAACCTGCTCATTATTGCAATTAATTGGCATTGCTGTACTAATCGTAAGGCGGCCTGCCTATAATAACCAACAGCAGCAGTCTGCTGTGTGGGGGAGCAGCAGTGGGAGCTGAGCCTTGTGCAGTGTTTACAGTGGAGGATACAAGAAATCCATAACCATTTTCAGTTTTTGTAAAGCAAGGTTACACTATTGAGTTTATATTAGCAATTTTCAATCATCTTTTATTAGTGCCTGATTGATTAACTGTTCATTTTTTTAAGTGTAAAATCATAACAGTCTGAAGAACTGCATTCCTGGTCAGCTGATTAAAAACATTAGCACCCAATTGCTTGTGAAGAACTTAAAGTGAGGCCCTCATGAAACCTCTTGGGATGGGAGCAGACACGCAGAAAATAGAATATCACCCCAATGAAGCTGACCTGTGATTTCACGTCAATGTCTTTGATGGATGCTCTTGGTCATACACTGTGATCTAAGGGAGTTTTCAGAGTCATTCATTTCTTCAACATCTCATTTTCTCATTCTAAAAAGGCACTCCACTGGGCTAAGGGTAAAAATGAATTTCAGCCCCACGTAGCCTGGCTTGGCTGTGTGAGCTGATCTCAACTATGCTCGCTCTCTAGCCACTATTTTCTCATCTGTGCCATGAGGATATTGACTGAGTTGACTTCTATGGGTCTTTGTAGCTTTAAACTGAATCCATCTAAGGAGAAGACAGACACCCTCATAATAAGAAGCACATTTTCTGGTAGGGAAGATGCCACTTGTGCATGCCTAGCTACGGCACAGGTGGAATGTTTTACATGCTATGGGAGACAAAGAAGTGGAGATGGTTTCTCAGTGGGATGACCCAAGGGGACTTGTGGAAGAAGAGGTCTCAATTGGTTTGTTACCCAGAGATAAGCATGCCTTGTGATACTAACAAGGCACTCCTGTGAAAGAAGATTGGGGTATCTGAAAGGTAGGATGCTTTAAATGTCAAATAAAGGTTCCATTTCAAGAAGGAGAAGAGGATTTGTGGGGGCTCCATGACAACGGGAAAATGAGGAACTAACCATTACATCCCAAACAGGCACATTTCAGGAAAACAGGTCTCTGCCCATCCAGATTGGCTCTGCTGGTTTTGTCAATGGCTACCTGTTAAACCCTCCTGTGGGACTCTGATCCTTCTAGGGGAAACTGTATTAATGTTCTCCCAAACTGTTAAACCCTCCTGTGGGACTCTGATCCTTCTAGGGGAAACTGTATTAATGCTCTTTCAAGCTGTAGCATCTATGAATCCTGCTTATTTTTCCATGGACAACAAATGCTGCTTTTCCAGAAACTCAGAGACGACACACTGGGGTATGAATAAGTCTGTTACCTGGCTCGGACATTGGGGGTCTTTCTTCCTTTCCCTCTATTTTACCTTCCGCTGAACCTACTCATTGCTTCTGGTTCTGTCTGCTCCTAAATTGTAGTCTTCCTTTTATCTTTTGTAAATGATTCTCATTATCCTGTTTATGTATTCTCCCCCCTCCCTGTGAGCCATAGGGGGCTGAGTTCAAGAAGAGAGGCCAGTTTCTTGCATTTATAAAAGTGCAGTCAAGTAAAATGAGACCTGAATCCGAAGTCAGAAGGTTGGATCTGAATGCTGTATCATCCACATCCTTTCCCAGGGACTTTTTCAACATCTCTTACCCATTTGTCTTGGCTTACTCATCTGTCAAACTGGACAGTGGTTCTGCTGGTCCAGGTGGTTGGAAGAAAATCACATTATATCAAAGTTTGTAAATAATTCCTAAAGTGTCAAAATCCTATTGTCAGTGTCTTCTCACATAGATGCATTTGTGAATTTCTGGATATTTCATATTTTTATATTGGATATCAATAAGTGTATCTCAATTAAGCCACATAGGTTTAAAAAGAAGTTCTCATATAAGTGAGTATTACTTCATTCTGAGTTAATCCCTGTACTCTATACTAATTAATGTTGTTTTCATATGAAAATAAACTTCTGAAAAAATGGGCATGATTACTTCGGAGGGGGTGACTGGAAGAGAATCACATTGTATAACAAAATATAATTTATTTTCCTCATCCAACATTTTGATACCTATTATGGCTGTATTTACTGCTCAGAGAGAGATCATTTTTATTTTCTTAAAAAGTTCATCGACCATTTCATAAACAAAGTGATTTACAATTATGAGTACATATTGCAAAGCTCTGCTCAAACAGTGTATAATTTCCTTTACTGTCAGGAAATCCTGGCTGATTACTAACTAATGCCAGGTATTCAGATTGTTCTCTTCCATTTTCTTCTTAGCATTTCTTTTTGCACATGAATTCGTCTAGAGCCTCTTTGGGATATTTGGCCACCTTGCTCTGATGAAGGGCTAGTTACTAATCCTGTTCTCTGGGTGCTTGCAGTTAACGGCCAGAAGGAATGCAACGGTCCTGTCTGTCCTCTCATTGCAAGCAGAACCAGCACCCAGCACTTGACCCTTGCTATGAAACTTATTATGCATGTTCTGAGATTTTCTGCTACTGGCCTAGCCAGTGAGGGAGAAAATCAGCTGCTTTGGTTCAGATCAGAAAAGGTTTCTGTTCTGTGAAGCAGCCATAGCAGGATCTGGTGCCTGATTGCAGGCCAATCTCTCAGCCTCCACTCATGACCATGCTAAAGACTTTGATGGTGGCTCTCTAGCCTTTGCATCTCCAAATGCATTTTTAAATCTTAGGAAAATGACTAAACCTCCGCATTTGCCCCTCTCTGCACATAGATAATGGCAACATTTCTTAGATCAAGATAACTTAAGAAACCAAAAAATCTCAACCTTTGCATGAAAACCAGAAGCTCCTTATTGAAAATAGCTGCATTTTTTTTTTGATCAGTGACTCACTTTTGTCTTGCTTCTTTGACACATATGCTACTCCATAATGAGATATATAAGGTGAGCTACTGCTCTTGATCTTTAAAGCAGTAAACAGAGTCAAACTGTCAGACTGTTTATCTGGTTCAGATCTTCATTTAGCATATCGAGTAAATTTTGTCTAACTATCAGTGTGATTTTTATTCCGGTTAACATTGCCCTGGACTGTCAGTGGTCCTCAGACCAGCCCCTACCAGCTGAAAGGAGAGCCTCTTCCTCTTGACAGGAGTCCACAGGAGGCAGGAGTTTCTCTCTGCAGGCAGTCCTCTGCAAGGGCACCAGCCAGTGGAGACATGGATCAGCACTTCTGCTTTCTACAGGAAGCTGTTCTCCTGTCCCCTGCTGTTCCTTCCCCAGGGCAGTCTGGGTAAAGTCTTCCTCTCCCCTGAGGGAGAACTCCAAGTGTCACTTTTGAAACTTAGGAGTCACATTGAATCTCTGAACTCTAATTTGGTGGGTTCTTCCTTCTCTGAGAAGATACAGGGAGGCAGCAGAGGCCAAGAATCTCAACAAAGCATAGCCTGTGTCCAACTTGCAAATGAGGATAGTGCAGTTTTAGTTTTTAGTAAGCATCTCTATAAGGGCTCAGGTTTTAAAACTGGCACTCGTTTATCAGTTTCTGTGGGGGACTCAATTGTTCAGGAAAACCCTTGGCAATTGCGTCCTTGCTGGTACAAAATATATTTGAAAGTGTGAATGTTGGAGGAGTAGAGGGCGAGCCAGAAGCCCACTCATGCAAATATAGGGATATGAATGACTCAGTTTCCTTCTCCATAAAGAAGATAATGGTGCCAAGTTGCTTTGCTGGCAGGTTAGCTAATGAGTGGGTGTTGTGTTAATTAACGTTGTAAGGAGTTGCAAAAAGCATAAGAAACTTTAGAAGTATGCTGGTATAGTATGATTCTTGGTGCATTAATGGATTTGTGTTTCCTGCTGTTTATAAGAGTAAGGGGATGGCTTGAAATTTGGCAGCAGAAACAGAAGAACTACACACCAAACAAGACCAAAGAAGAACTGCACACCAAACAAGGCCAAGTGAAGGAATCTAAAATAAAGTGCCATTCTCATAAGGTCATGAGATGAAATAGATAAAATAGAAATGCAATGTCTGATGCTTTGGGCAGCAGGTGATCAAACACTTACTAAAAGATGCTTAGAATATGGGATATCAAATGAACCCGGAGGCAGGGTGTTCAGAAGCTCAGTAACAGCCTCTGGAAACAGCAAAGTGATTCTTCAACATGCTTGAGATAGTGAAACTTCATTCCATGAGTGGAAGGGGGACTGCATTTTCCCAGTCCCCATCCCTCTCCTGACTAATGATCAAAGACAGAAGCCATGGGAGCCTGGAAAAGTGCATGTGCTTTTTATGATTGCAGTGGGGCAGGGCACAGGATGGGGAGGCAGGGGGAGACTGGACAGGGGTACATCTAGTCCATTGATGGTGCAAGAGAAACAGGAAAGTGAATATGTGGCATTTTTAGCTTCTGTTATGGGAAGCAGTTTCTGCTGATAGGAAAGAAAGGAGGGGAGAAAAAAAAAAGGTGTTTTCTATAGATGTCAGCATGTAGCACCTTTGTAAACAATGGGCTGGTAGACAAAGATCTGGGGTTTGTTGGAAAGAATTCACTCTGCAAACACCTGGGCCAATTGTGCAACTTCTCTCTTACTGCCAGCAACAAATGTGCCTACCTCGTTAGCTTCACTGCACTCTCCAAGTAAGTATGTTCAGCCTGGAAAGCTGTAGCTTTGCCTTGCTTTCTCCTATTACTGGATCCTTCCCCAAAGCTGACCCTCCTGGGTATACATATGACATCTGCAATGTGGATGAGGTTACTCTAAAGAAACCCCATTGGAAGCCCTACTATGCAACAGAGAGTGTGTGAGAGGGAACCCCCACCAGCTTTGTGTTCCTGTGAGGTTTACTCACTTTGCAAAACTGGATGTGGTAAAATATGCAAATGGTAGCCCTGAAAACCAATATTGATCGAGCTGGAGAGAAATAGACATGGGTCTTTTGAAATTATAGGCAGAGGGCCTAATGAGGAATTGGTCAGATGCTCAATGACACTGGCTAACCCACAGGCTTCCATCTGCTTGCACCCCTCTCTTCCAAAGGAAGCACCATATGTGTCCAGTGACCAACTGGCCATCCTTCCTCTCAGCCCTGCAAGTGCAAACCAGCAGTGGTTGTGATGGTCGACATTTCCTCCTCCTCAGACCAAAGCATCACATGAAAGTTGTCCATTCTCCTCCCTCTTTTCTGATGCATTTTTCATCATTAAAGGGAAAATGTCATTTTGGTGACAGATATTAGTATGATTGGTGTCAGGCATGAATCTTCCTTTTTCTGTCAGCCTGGCTTCACACAGTCCTAAGACAACACACTGTTAAAAGGCCACTTCCATTTCCAACTCAAGCGGCGTGCGAGAAGGGCAGGCTTCAGCTGTGATGGATGGCGGTAGTCAAAGCTGGAGCTCTGCCAGGGAGCACAGCTGGAGCCTGACCCGTCCACCACCAGTGAGCTGAAGAAGGTTCTGGAAATCCATGCCTTAGTTCTCCCTAAATTCTCTAGAGAATGTAATCTTTCAAACCAAAAACAAAAAAAAATCCAAAACCTGGCTCTATTTAATGACAAAGAATTAAAAGACAGAAAATTTGCCATCATTCATGACTACAGAATCATACAAATCCAGAAGCTTATATTGGAAAGCTGACTTAAAGATGAAGACCTTTTTAAAAAATTTTCTTCTAGCAAAAATGTGGGCCAGCCACCCTGGATGTTTTTCCAGGTGCCCATCTGTGCCTGGCATCGTGGGAAGTAATAATATATCCCCTTTCCAGCAGGCCTCATCTGATAATCTACATGAAATAAGCTTTCAAAACTCATTTAGAGCTCAGTTTTCTCATGTGTGAAATAAAGATAATAGTACCTACTAGACTCAATTACAGACAGTCCAACTCATTCAATGAAAGCTTATTGAACTCATTCCGGCCGTACACTTCACTCAGTCCTGGGAAGGCACCTACCTGCAGAGAACATAGGCCATAGTAGGGGAGAGCAGACATATATCTGCAATCAACCATGACACTCAAAAATTTTAAAAGGGCCCAGTTTATCAATGGGAAAGTAACAGTGGGGAAAGGTGTGTATGTGGGGGGAGTAACAGTGGGGAAAGGGGTGTGGGGGACAACTGTAAAATGTCTATTTCATAAAGGAACTGTGATTTGAACTGTTTAGGAAACTTTAATGGGAATATGGGGGATTCTTCTCTGACTCTGCCCTCACTCCAGAGTATCTACTCTCACCTGCAATAAAACCTCATTTCATAATTAGATACATAGATAGATTAATTAATTAATCAATTAATTACTTGGATTATGAAACTATAGCTGAGAGGGTAGGGTCTCCTAGTAGCATGAAACCTAAGCAAATGAAAAGCTGGTTATTTGTGGAGACCCTTCCCAGAATAGTGGGTGAGAGTGGAGGTGGGATTTTAGCAGAGTCCAAGTCTAGATAATTATAGGACCTTGAATGCCAGACTTTCTATATATTGGGTGTATGAACAGAATGGCATAGGAGAGGTGCCATGAAAATGCCCCAGGCATGTAAAGAACATTACTGAGCATGCTATAAGAAAAGAAAGCTGGCTTCTATGTGTGGAATAGTTCATATCAGGACCCAAATCTCATTGAAATAGTTTACAACACCTTTAATACTATGCAAAATTAACTGATCAACTAAGCTACCTATAGACCTATAATTTAAAATGAGTATGGCATGCCCTAGCTGGCTCTAAAAGAGAAATAAATTAGGTTATGATTGATAATGAAATTAGTGCAAAATAAACTGCAAGACTCAGTCATGCAGAGGATGTGACAGCGTGTGTCTGTCTGTGCACAGACTGTCCATGAGCGCGATGACTTTAGGATGGCCTGAATGAGGGTTGTGGTATTGGTGACTCAAATACTATGAGAAGCATTTCTGTGAGTCATGTGATCTTCTCAATTAGTAAATAATTCTTGGTGAAGAGCTGAACAAAACAAAGCATAATCTTTAGCTTGCAAGATTCTGCATTTCTGAAAAATTAGAAAGCATTTAAAACCCTGCAAATATCAAATAGAATGCACCTTGGCATATGGTTTTTGAAGTGTATTTTTCATTCACTAAAATGTCTGGTGTACTTTGGACATCCATGACTGAACATCCAGACCACTGGGACACACCTGGCAGAAATGACTCTGCAGTTAATGTGATGCCTGGTCTCTCCCCACCACCCAAAGCACACACATCCCCCTTTTTGGGGTCTACACAGCCCTATTAGAAGCACTGTCTTGAGCAAAGGCAGGCTTAGGGGCAGAGAGATGAGTTAAGGTTTTATTAAAATAGTAAAGAAAAAAATCAGGTAAACCTTAGGGGAGCTGGCAATGTCTGAAAATGAGTTTAAAATGCAGGGAGATGTCCCTACATGTATGAGATTGGGGATGTAAAGGTGCACAGTCCAGTCTAAAGCATTATGCAAATATTGTTGCTGTTACCGTTAAATGTCATCATAGTCACTTCACAGAAGAGAAATCTGAAGCACAGAAAAGACTCAGTAACTATTCCAAAGACATAGAACAGGTCAGGAGTTGTAGTAGACACTGAATGTCTGAGACCTGCATTTTCACTGTAATTACTAATGCAAAGGTGCTTCCACTCAATGTGGAGAATTGTAAGTAAAGAATCAGTGCAGAACAAATACAAAGATAGAAACAGCTTCTGGAAATAGTCAAATTCCAAGTGTTTGACTTAGTACCTCCTTATTTTATGGAATGCATGGAAAAATTCTAGAATCCCACTCAAAGATCAAGTTTCTACAATCCGTCCACTTCCATGTTTGCTTATGCCTCTAAATATTCATCAGTAACATTTAAGACAAAGGAAAGAGATAATTACAAGGAGAGTTTTTTCAAGATATTAAAGGTTAACAGGATTCTTGGCATTTGTGTCCTGTCAATTTCCATGTAATTATGCTCAATTCCCAGAATTCAGAGTCAGTTGTGCCTATTAATACTTAAAGATGATATCCATGGAAAGTAATTTATAAGATCATTTCTCCAATTTTTTTCAGGTTCAGACCAAACACCCTGGCTGACCATCTGATTATTATTAATGTTATTCTTGAATGGAGGGCTAGGTTGTAAGTTGGATGTTGGGATTAGAGTGGATTTTTATGAGCATGGTGAGCTAGCTTTTCCAAGAACAAATGAGTCCACTGAAAATATAGACCTGATTTATAAAACTTTCCGATTGTGGGTTGAAACATTCTAAGGACATGGAACAGGCACATGTTCCATAGTGTTCTTATGGGCTCTGAAGGTAAAGAAAGATCTAACCAAGATGTCTGTGTGCAGAGAAGGATGATCAATTGACCCCTTGAGAAAATATTGAAGTGTTCAATTCTAGTTATTTTTGCATGTTTGTTCATTCAGTCTTCCTTTTTATATTGAACTCTTGCTGGATGTATTCTATTTTGTTCTGTGTTGAGATTAATGGTTGTGAATAAGAGCCTCTTTGCCCCTTCCCTTTTCTGTTCCATAATCTGTAGTTTTTCATTGTAATATATGTTTACTTATAATCCATTGATTATCTATAGAGTTATTTCTAATGTTTGTTCATGCAGCTGATTGGAGTTGCAGGGGCTAGACCTAGAGAACCTGGTATCACCTCTCCTGCTCTAGAACATCCTTGTTGAAGAAATGTGAGAAGTGATTTCTCACCTCAGTCAAGCAGACTTATTCCAAAGTCCTTCTGGTCTTGGGCTTGCCATTCCTCTGGTTTTCTAGGACTCTGGGCATGTCATTCTGTCACGGAACTTTGGCCCAATCTGATTGGAAGGACTAAGCAGCACTCAGAGAATGTAAGGAAAGTGGAAGTTTATTTTTATTTATTTCTTTTCTTTTCTTTTCTTTTCTTTTCTTTTCTTTTCTTTTCTTTTCTTTTCTTTTCTTTTCTTTTCTTTTCTTTTTTTTTTTTTGAGACTAGGTCTTGCTATGTTACCTGGTAGTCTCGAACCCATGGACCCAAACAATCCCTGGCCTCAGCCTGTCAGCACTGAGATTACAGGCACACACCACCATGCCTGGCAGAGGTTTATTTTACACTGGCGGGCTCAGAGAAGACACTTTTCTAAGGTCTGATCAATTCACATAGGTATAGCAAGCCTTCTAATATCCTATTACTTCTGTATATATCAGTGTTGGAAAGGAGAGTAAGCAGCGGAAGGCACCAAGTAGCTGTCAACCACAAAGATCTGCTTTGTTACAAAGCAGCTAACAGAGTTGCAAGAAGTGGCGATCACAAAGACAGGCAGCTGGTCTAGCTGAAGAAAAGAGGGCACACAGAAAAAATAGTAAAAAAGCCATATTCTGCCAAGTTTTGTATTTTCTGCCAATATTTCCGCATGTTCTGCCACAATTCAGCGGTGTCTTCAGGAAATGAAAATGACTTATAAAGCTTCCTGAATAAAGTTAAGACTAGACCCCTCTGGTGAAGCAGATTGCATGGAACATGAGCTGAGAATGCCAGCCTGTCTATCACCCATTGCACTGGCTATGCTGGTCACAGTTCTCTAGTGGGAAACCTGAAGAACTGTAGGTAAAACATACTGTTTCTCATCATGCCTGGGCAGTGGGTAATACATGGAAGCAATGAAGTGGAGAAGAAAAAGCATGGACCATATGTTGTAAACCAGCTCTTCTGGTTATTAGAAGGTGAACCTTTGGAAGGAGGGGAGGGAGTCAAGGGTGCTAAGGGAGGTGCAGAGTACAACTGGAGGCAATTCCCAAGACAAATAATGAATGCAGACCACAGCAGGTATTCCAAGTCACTGTTGAGAGTTGAAATCAGGCACCAGACAGTCAGACATGAGAAAAACAGTCACAGGGTAAAGAGTAAGAACCAACGGCAGCCCAACCAATCTCTGAGTGGGGCTTTTCACACAAATTGCATATGCTCACACACATATGCAAACACACATGTGTACACACATCACAAACATACTTTCGTGCATTTTTTTAGACGCACTCGTTCCAACTTACACACTTATGCTGTCAGGTGTGCAAGAGAAAGGATAAGCATACTTTTATTATTAATGTCAATGTGCACAGTGGAATTATGGGATAGATGGGAACATGACATTACAAAGGTCTCACCAGGTCACATCAATTCAGATGTCCTAGTTACCTGTTTTAGACAGTGGCAATTTTGCATGGGACTCATACTTCAAAGGTTAGAGATATATATCAGATGCCCTAACCTAATAAAACAGCATGAGTCTGTCACCCATTAATTTATCCAAATTTTCATTGTCCTATTTAGATGTTATTTTTGCCTGAATAACCTTTTATACAGATGTATTTATTCTTTCCCCTAAAACCAACATCTTTCAATTTCTTGAAGTTCTTTTTTTTTGTAGTTTTGACCAGAGGTTGGTCATTAACTGTGCATACCCTCTTTCTTTACATGAACACCAAATGCTTTCATCTTCTTCATTTATCTTCATTTGAAAGTCCCTGCCAGAAAAATCATTGAATTTAAAAAATTTTTCCCAGTAGTACCATTCACTTAAATTCAACAAGTATTTATCAAAACCTATTATGTGCCAGACATTGTGTCAGGCTTTAGGAGTTCAAGAGAGAAAAAGACAGAATTGAAGCCATTATAAGCAGTAGGAGTATTGGGAGCACTGAGAGAGGGAGCACTTACTCCTGTGGAATGGATAGCTAAGTAAGGTTTGTCTGAGTAAGTTAGAACTAAAAAGGATGAACAAGGCTTGGTCAAGAAACAGAGGAAATAATTTTGGGTAGGAATCACACACATACCAAGGCCTGAAGCCGAGAAAGAAGTACCTTTGAGAGATTGAAGTAGTGATGAATTAAAATGCAGGCATGGCTTGGTGAGAGAAGTGACAGGAAAAAATCTGAAATCACAGAAGCCACACTATAAAGATACAGGACTCACCAAAAAGATGTGCAGTTATATTCAGATTGCTAGGTGGAGTCACTGAGATCGAATCTGGAGAGTGATATGGTCCAAATTCCAGGAAAATTTTATTTCAAGGTGGGGTTTGAAATAGATATGGCAAGACATGATAGAGGAAGTGGGTGGTAAAAGAGATCTCAGTATAGCAAAGAGGAAAATACAGAGATGGTAGATAAAGCTAACATAGGGCCTTGCATTCTGAGAAGAGTGGCTGAGTAAGAAGAAAACTTTTTTTTTTAATTGGAAGAGGTGACTTTATTTTAAAAAGACAATAAGACAAGTCATAAAAAAGATAAAGAAGAAAGGAAAGCAAGACTCCCTGGATTGAGAAAGTTCTGGGTGGAATAAAGGGATTACTCAAGATCTTTGGATGAAGAACACATAGAGGGAGGGGGCGTCATTGAATTCGGTGGGGGGTGGGCAGTGAAGATGAAGGAGAGATTCAAATGCACCCCAGGTTCCTGACTTTGCAGTTAGGTGTGTGAGGAACCTGCATTATCTCTGAGCTACAATACCCATGACAAACTGTATTTAAAGAATTTATGCCCAGTCATTTTGAGTAAAGGTAGTGTTTCTTTCTTTGTTTCTATTTATTCAAATATCCTTCTATTTTCTTTCATTAAATAGTTGGTTTAACATGTCTTTTTATAGTGACCTCCCCAGACCTACAAATGATAATGTACTATATCAACTTTAAGACATATTAGGGGACCATCGCTTGGGGACCTCTGGCCAGCTGTTTCCCATGTTGATTCCCTAGCTTGTAAAATAATCATATCTGGTTCCCATGTGTGGAGTCCATATTGCATGGCAGGTACATCATGGGCACTTTACATATGTTATCTCATTGAGCCCTTGTAGCAATGTGAGGTAGGTGATATTCCTACTTAATAGAGGAGAAAATTGAGGCTCTGAGATTTAAGAAAATTATCCAAGGTCAAGCTGTTAATTTATGGAGCTTGGAGCTAAAGTGAAAGCCATTAACCCCAGCATCCACGCGTGGTCTGTTCCTCACAGCCATCCCTATTCTGTTTCCCAGAGCCCCGCATCTTACAGGCACAATTTAGATGACTTTTTCCTAAAATAAGTGGCATTGCATTTGTCTATTTCTCTGCACACTCACATCATGTAGATTATTTGGAGCTTATCTTGTCAACTGAAGACTTAATTACTTAAGGGAACTTAATGTCATCCACAAAATTGGGAGGGTTTTTTATGAATTCCCTTAGACAGAACCTTGATAAAAATATTACACTTGATTTGTCTAGCAACTATTCCTTGGGGTGTCTAGTATTAAACATGTCTATCCTGACATGTATATACATGTCAATATGTTCTTGAATTGTGCCTTAACTTTAGACTAATTCTCTACCTTTGGGGAAAAGAAGTGTCTCCTATTACCTATTTTCTTTTTAAAGCCTCTTTGACCCTGGGACCTTGCCAAAACTGCTGTGAAAGCCTAAGGAAATTACCTTTATGGGTTGTCCTATCATCACATGCACCTCATAACATTGTCCCATTGTCCCTCCCCCAGGTACAAAGCTATCTAGGCATGATTTTCATCTGTTTTCCCAAGTTACTCTCAGTTTCTATGACTTTATAACTATTTGCAATACTGTGGGAGCTTTTCAGAATAAAGATGATGAAAGTGTACAAAGGTTTAGGGAAAACATTTCATTTCAGCAGCAAAGTCCACATTCATTTCCAGGTTAGAAGGGAGATGATGTTTTAGCAGCAGTCTGCATGGTGAGATACCCTGGACTCTTATTGGTGATGCAGAAAAGTGAAAATACAAGGTAAAAGCCAGGATGATGTGGGAGCCTGCAGAAAAATATTCAGTTATTTTTAAGAATCAATAAAGTAAAGAACAAAGACACAGAATAGAGAATTTTTTAAACTGAAGACACTGTAAGGATTGTGTAGTGTCTTTAGTCAAACTTGACAGTGATGGAAGCAAAGGAGTAAAAAAGGCAGTGGGATGGTTTGTATATTCATTTAGTTATAAATACAAGGAAGCGTGGTTTCTGCATGCAGACAGTACAAATTTGAATCTTCCACAAGCCTGGCATGGAGGACATGTTGTAGTCTCCTCTTAAAAATTCATGGGGTGCCTTTTCACCTGCCCCCATTCTTCCTGCTCATGCTCTCATATTCTTTACCCATTTCTAGCTCAGACTTTATCTCCCTATCTCTTAGCCACATAAGACAAACAGTATTTATAAATCAAACTCAGGAACCTAAACCTTTAGAGACCTGAGGATGAATAATTTTAGTTTCAAACTATTCCTACTTCTTGAGGAAAGTTAATTCAGCTTGAATACTAAGTCCTCTGATTAGATGTTTATCTTTATTCCACATGCCTCACTAGTAAACTCATCTGGTGAATCAGTGAATGTGTGTGTATGAGTGTGTGTGTGTGTGTGTATGTGTGTTGAAGAAATGCTGTGAATGTGTGATAATTGCAGCAAAATGGCATCCCACAAATTCAGCTGGGACCACATTTATAATAAAAAATATTGATTGATTTCAGGGATAGCAAAGATCAGTTCTACCCAATTACACTCTCACTGCCCCTTCTAAAGTAGTATGACTCAGGAATTATTTTACAGCTTTTAGTATTTTATGTACAACAGCTATTATAAAATGTTCTCTGCAACACACAAATCAGGCATTTATACATGTTTATTTGTGTGTACGTGTTCAAGATTTCAAAATATCCTAAGAAATTCTACAGAGGTTTAGACAAGACTAAATCAGGATGAATATATTCATTCTGAATGAATTGTCTGTTTTAGATAGATAGATAGATAGGTAGGTAGATACATAGATAGATAGATACATAGATACATAGATACATAGATAGGTAATCACTAACAGAAAAGAGAGAGTCAAAATCAAAGGAGGAAGAAAGATAGGTAGCGGTAACAAAGAATAAACCCTTCCTGAAGAAATGGGGGGGGAGGGGAAAGTCTCCAGGAAGTCAAAAGACACAATGTATAAAACTCACTAGTCCAGTTGACCTCAAAGTCCCTTTCCCACCATGATTTCCTAATAGACTAGTCTTAAAAGGATGGCTTAAATAATCTCTTTATGGCTGGATGCCTGCATAGGCTATGATATAGACAGCCATGTCCCAGCTAGACTTTAGGGGAAGATTCCCAAATGGGCAATTAATTTAGATTTAATAGGACAGTTACTGTAAGTTTAAGTAAATGCCAGCTAAATATTAACAGCATATTTATTGAAGATTAGCATTGCTGGTTGCATTGTGAGATTTTTCTTTTCCTTAAAGAAACCCTTTATCAGAATAGTAATCATCTTGGCTCTCAACTCTCTTGTCTTAGATCTTGCTCAGTGCATTAATTACTTGGTACAGCAGTTGTCTGAGTGTTGAAATAGGTACAGTGGTAAATGAGAAGAATGGAAGGATGTGATTTAGGAGGGTTCTGTCTCTAAGGGGAAACTGATAAGTGAATGTTAAGGAGAGACTGCTTTTGAGAAGACTATCTGGAAGCATTGTAAGCACAACCTGTAAAGTTCAAATAATTCGTGAAATCTGTCTCATCCATCCAAACCCTCCATTTAGAAGGAAAATGACCTGGACAATTTTGGACAGCCAATAGAAAACTGGGGATTGAAGTTCAACAACTTTGACCTCCAGTCCTTTGCTCAGTGGTTATTCTAGAATCATCCCATCAACTTAAAAAGTGCATTGGCCCATTTGGATGCATTTAACATTATATCTTCCCAGGGATCCACAAAGCATAAAGATACTGGTTCTTTTGACAACTGAAGAAACTAAAAATTCAAAGAAGCAAGTAATGTATCTAAGAGGATATAACAATAGCCTGACTTGAAACAAGAACCCAGATATTCTGGTTTATAAAATTATATAAAATGTCACCTCCAATAAACAAGTATAATTGAACTTCTACGTTACTTGGCAAATTCTTGTCTCAGTAAAATCTCCTCTTCTGCAGCCGCTTTTAACTAGGGAACAAAGAATAAAACTTCTAAGGCAGTGTCGAGAAAAATGTTAAAGAGAAATAGAAGTTAAGCAACAATTGTTTAGGAAAAAAGACATGCCTGCAGAGAGGAAAGCCAAGTTTCTACTACAGTAGTAAATTTGGAATTTTAAATTCCAAGTTCAAGACTGGTGAGGTTGACATTCAAAGAACCCTTTGTTAATAGGAAGCCACTCCATGAACAACATGTAAATGTTAGCCCTGTGTCTATCTCTGCATGTAGGCTTATATCTGTCTGTCCCCTGACTCTGTACCAGAGGTAAGGAACCTAACCTTGAAGCACACACAGTCCTGACATGTTCCATGATAGGCCTTAGAAAACATGAGACAAGTAGGGGGCAGTGTTGTTAGTGACATGTCCAAGGTCTAGACCTTAGGAGACTTTGGAGGTAGCCATCAGGAAGCGAAGAGCACTGAAATAGGTTAAGCTTCATGGATGAACCCAGAGGGTTTTGCTCACTTGACAATGCGGTGACCATATCTTTTCTTGTTTTTTGGTGTTTTTTTTTTTTCTCCCCTTCAGATTATTTTGCTACCTTTTTGGTATATGTGGGAACATGATAAATGAAGTCCCCCAGCTGCCAGGAAAAGAATAAACCAGATACTTTTTCTTAGGTACAGGCTGTTTCCCACAGGCTTATATCCTGTGTGCTTTTGAAGAACACAGGGGTGGCAGCTGAGGGCCAGCCCTCTTCCTCCCCTGGTGGTTTGAAGGCTAAGTCACTTCCTCTTTCTGACCACACCTCAGCATGAAGTTTCCTCTTGTCTCTGGGATGAAACCCTTCGGAATGTTTCCACGAAAGTGCTCACAGGTCAGGGAACTGCTTCTGGCTTCTCTGCAGGAACCATGCCTGGTATCCTGTGAAGGAGGCACATGTCTCGCTAGGCATCCTGTGCAGTTCTGGGCAGGACACAGTTATTGCCACATCCTGGTCATGGAGACACTCCCACTGAACTCTTTCCATGTGTTGTGTCATCCTCACACTCCCCCTTTGCAGTGGGTACCATAGTCACTGGTATTTTACAAAGGAGGCTATTTTCTGAGTGGGACGTAGCTGGTGATGAATATTTGATCTCTGGTCTGTCTGATATTTTTTATCATTGAGTGTGTGCTGAATGTATCAGTGGAGGCATAAATACTGGCTTTAAGCAGTTAGAGGTCCTCAGAGCATGTTGATGTGCCCATCTTTACTGTCCACAAACTGAGTCTTTAACTGGTGGCTTCTCCCTCCAGCTTCGAGGACATCGATTCTGTCCTGTGCTCCAATAACTCTTCTGCCCATGCTTCCTGCCCCTTCATCTCCTTTTCGCTGTTCATCTCAGTTGAAAGTCACCTCCTTAGGGAAAGGTTTATCTTCCCAATTTTAGGAGAATCTTCTCTCTTTCACATTCTTCTGTTTCCTCTTCCCAATGCTCAACACAATTGCAGATACTGTTTTGTAAAATTCTTTACTGCCTGTCTCCCCTGATAGACAGTGGGATTTGTGGACAGGTTCATGTTGGTTTTGCTTGTTTTTCATTTCCAGGTAAAGCCCCCATCTAGCACCTCGCTGGCATTTGATGTACACTAAATACTTGTTGAGCTCATGTATTTCTTTCCTATATTTATGCATCCCCTTCCTGATGGCACCTCAAGGAAACTTAGAAAGCCAAGTCAGGTGTCCGGGGAATCTGGTCAGTGCTATGGGCAAACTGTTCCCAAAGGGGAGGCAGATACCAACAAAGAGGATCAATTCAGGGGTGCACAGGCAGAACCCACAAAAACTTCAGCATTCATTACCATAACTGATAACACCACGGACAAAGCCCAGTTGCCAGTTTCTGAGTAAGCAGTGGCTGCTTCTTCCATCTGTATGTCTCAGATTTCATGACTTCATGTTGGACGTAGACAGAGCCCAGACACTACTTGCAATGCTTACTGAATACATTGAGTCCAGGTGGGTAATGGCTACCCAGCAGTAGCTGGGCAGTGATGGTACTATGGCTTCTACTGTGGTGCTCTCTTTCCCACAAATGTGGCTGCCATTTTATTTAGCTTTTCAGTAGAGTTCTTACCTGACAGGCATATAGGAAAGAACACTAGAACAAAATCTGGGAGTCCTGAGTTCTAGACCCAATTTACCAGCTATTAGTTTTATTTCTCAGTCATATAAATGCCTCCCTCCTAAGGCTAAACTCCCACATGGGAAAGGAGTGAAATGAAACATGTGTCCTCCAAGGTTCCCTACCTGTACTGTTTTGGTATTCTCAGGATCTTAACATAGCTGATGAAACATACTGATGAAAGTGTCTACTTAAGGACCCCTAGCTACTGGGATGGTCCTCTTTGGGTCTGGCTTTTGCTTTGATTTTGACTTATTCACCCAGCTCCTCCTTGCTTTTCTTTCCACTTGCCAATTGTTCCATTGACCATCTCACAGCTTTACACATCTCTTGTAAAGTTTCAAGGCTTTCGAAGTACATAGATAGTGTAACCTTTGCCACTTCTGCCTGTGCTCCTTCTCAGTTCTCTCGATGCATGACCTCTTATTTCTCCCCAGAGGCTTCTTGCCTGGCTTCATGTTGCTCTTTGCTGAAACCCTAACAAGCTAGACCACAGTCCAGATGAACAGTGATTTTATTTTGATCCTATACTCCTATTAAGACAAAATCACATCTATTTCTTAGAATCTGCCCTTCCATACTTCCCTGGAGGCATTTTTTTTTTAAAATCCAGATTGACATCACTTTTTCTGATAGAACATTCCAGCATCTATTCAGTGCCACACCACTCTTACTTCCCTGTATTCTCATCTTGCCTGTACTCCTATTTGAAATCTCCACCAGGAGAGGGGGGCCTTCAGCCTTTTTAGAGAAGGAAAAGCAGAATTGGTATTTCTTAGTCTAATGCTCTTCTTTGGGCCCGTGTGTGTATGTATGTATGTTTGTGTGTGTGTGCGCATGTATTTGTATGCGTAGTAGTCACAGTTCTTTAGATAACCCTGCTTGCTGTAGGGAACACAAAGTAAAACAAAAAGAACAGCTGGAATTCTTTCACTGGAATTCTTCCCTTCAACCTTACTTTAGTGTGTAGATGCTACTGCTGCCAGAAGTGTCTGTCTTCCCGTGTCCTCACCTGCCAGTACTCCCGAGTCTGCACAGCAAGCTCCACACCTCCTCCCTTGCATTCATAGGATTATTAGAGGGAATATGATTGTTTTCTTTTGCTCGGGCAGTGTGTGTGTGTGTGTGTGTGTGAGTGTGTGTGTGTGCTTGAAAGGCATTGTCCTATAGATATTTTTATAACCTGAAGCAATTACAGCTGTCAGCATAGAGACAAGCTGTGACAAGTTGATTTATGTGTACAGTATATGTGTATGCAGGAGGGAAGTAAGAGGGAGATGGGGGGAGAAGGTAGAGGTGGGCGCTCGTTAGGAATCTGCTTTCCAGGAGGCAGAAAGGAAGTTGTTTCTATAAAGAACACAAATAATGAAATTGCTCTGACTGTCATCCCTTTTTCATTAACTCGGATATGCTGGGGAAAATAAAATAAATCCAGCAGTTTTTATGAAGCGAGAGACAGGATATAAGATAAGCCACTAAGTGTTGGTTATATTTAGGGATTAGGGAAAGGAAAGGGAGTTGACATAGATTTTGATCTTCATCAATTCAAACCACTTCAATAACGAGTTTGAATAAAATGGAGTCTGTTGCGCTAATTGTGTGGGTATCTCTAACCTTTCACCTCTTTTTCAATTTCCAGTTTTGAATCAGTTTGTATTGCTGGGTTCACAAGGCAGGTAGGAGATTCCCAGTGGCTTCTCTTTGTCCACCCTAGGTGTTATTTGAACACTGCTGGGTTTTCTGCTGGCCACCTCTGGGATGCAACAGCCCAGCACCCTCCCTTTACAGCCTAAGACAAAGATGGCTTGATTGTTTTAAAGAAACTACATGCAGACTGGTATAACCTGAACATCTTACAGACCCCATAAGAATAATTATTTTTCTGCCCAGCCATAATAATGAAGCGGTGGCAGGCAAAATGTATTAATAAAGCATCTTCCACCTTAAATGGATTTCTAAGTATTTTACTGTAGAGTTAATCATGTATGTAGCCCCTTGGGAAGTCCTGTTGTCATTATCCACATTCCTAGATGCAAAAACTAATGCTCATTTGTACCTACCTGGGAATTAGATGCAAGAGCCAGGATTACAATTTACCCAGAAAGAAATCATCCCTGCCATTCTCAAGCCTATAGGGAAATGATTTCAAAGTCGAGAATGAACCCTTCTTCTTGCCTCACGATTGGTATTTATTTCCATTTGAGGTGGTGAGGATGTCTTTATAAAGAAGGGTTGACAGGGAGTGTGAAGGATGGTTAAAATGGATAGATGGAAGATTAGCGATTAGCAGTTGCTTCTCAGCATCAGGAAGAAGAACCCAGAATTCAGCAAAATAAAAGCCAGTCAACACAATCTGATGTGTATTGGCTTGCGTCTGTTCTTACATAACCTCACTGCTGGAAGAAATTATTAAATTTCCTATTTTCAAAATCTTCCATTGCAAAATGGAGATAAAGTAGGGTTATGGAAAAATGGAGTTGGTGTTATTATAGGCTAATTCTCCTTTTCTTTCATAAGTGTTAACAAAGCTCTCCTCCTCCCCAGATATGTCTATTTTTTTTTCTGAGTTGCAATGTTATTTGTTATAACCATTGATTTTTGTTTTTGTTTTCTCTCTCTTTTTTTTTCTTTTGGTACTGTAAACCAAATGGTTCCCACTGGCCCAAAGTAGCAGATGGCTTTCTCTGTGAACTTAATACTTAATATCAGGCTAAGTCCGGAAGATGTGGGAAAAATAGACCTCACGATTGGTTAAATGAGATAGTCAGTATAAAGTCGCTTAACTTCTCATGGCTGACCATTCTTTGGTCCATTATTCAAAGAGAAGAGCAAACCTGCTTAGTCCTTCCTTGTTACAAAATGAGTGCCTCCACATGGGAAGGCAATCCTCCTTTACCAACCTAGAAGTTTCCAATGAGGAACCTTTTTTTGGTGAGATGCTGGCATCTCCTGCAACACACACATTCCCTCGCTATAGGGAAAGTTATCCTTGTAAGGTGCAAGATCCTTCATGGTACCAGAACCTTTAACTTTATAATGACTGTTAAAACGGCTTAGTCTCTTTGCTGTTAACTAGCAGTTTCCTGGAAAGAATTTTTTTGATTGTTAATTAACAGTTAAAAAATAATGATTTGGATTTGATTGGAAGTTGGGGGAACAAATCCAAATCATTGTTGCTTCCTCTCTGACCCCAGGGCGAATTCGGTCTTTTGGGGGACCTCAGACCTGGGAGATCCCAAGAAGATGTCAGTGTTAGCACACTTCTATGAACTGACTGTTCCGAGAACTTCCTCAGGGATCAGAATCCAGGAAAGGAAAGGCCTAACATTCCATCTCAGCTGAAGTTAAGGAAGAAATAAAAATGTAGGTTAGAGGGGTCCTTGTAAAACACATCTCTTAGGTAAATTCAACTCTATAAGTGTGTAAAGTCCAAAGAACTAGAGCCCACCATTTCAATAAAGCAGGTAGCTCACAGTCATCTGATGAGTACTTTTGCAAGACTAGCACCTTTTATTTTCGACAAAACAAGAATAAAGAATGTTAAATCAGTGTCGGAACTTGACCACAATTTTGATGAGATTTACCCAGTTTCCCACACTAAGAGGCGCCTGTGGTTTTGACTGTTTTATATATGAAAACCTCTGTCTAGAACGTTGGTGTGTCTGATCTTTGAAAGTAGATGTTATGGGGCGATGGTGGTGATGGGCTGAGCGTTGAGTACTGGATACGAACGACATCCTGAAACATTCTCCCAATACTCTAAATTTACTCTAAATGCTAATGGAATTAGTCTCATAGTTTTAAAGGAGCATGCCTGTATGCATACATGCATGCGACAGGATTTTCCCTTTCCTAGTTAATTAGTTTGTGACCTTTATTCCGATGTCTGGGACTTAATAAGATTGCGTGGTAACTTTGCCCCTTTCTTAATTTGGAAGCGACAGCTCTTCAAGGGGGGAAATGGTTAAACTCCTCGCCTTGGCTCCAGCTCTGCCGCGGCGCGGCGCGGCGCGGCGGGGGTTAAGGTGGGCTCCCGCGCCCCGCACCGGTCCGCCCGCCCGCCGGGATGAGCGCAGTCCGCCCGCTCGGCTCGCTCCGCGCCGGCACCGGAGAAAGTGGCGGTCAGTGATGGAGCTGCTGCCATGACAACCCCGGCGGTCGGGGCCCGCGCGCGTCGGGGCTGCTCCCGGGAGGAAGGCGGCGCGGAGACCGGGGGCGGCCGCTGAGCTTGGCGTCCGCGCGGCTCGGGTGCGGGCTGCGCCTCGCCTTCCCCAGCGAGCGAGCGAGCAAGCGAGAGAAGGGCCGCGGCCGTCCTCTCCTGCCTCGGCCGCCATTCGGCTGGTGTCCCCGCAGAGACTGGCCGGATCGCAGCGGCGGAGGCGCGCATTTGGACACGCAGGAAGTTGACCAAGCGGTTGCAGCAGGATCCCTGGTCCGGGTCGCACGAAGCCCGGCGTAGCCATCTCCCCAGCTGGACACCCCCCCGCCGCCCGCCGTCTGCGTGCTCTACTTTCCATCCCCGCGATTGTTACAGATTATCTACTACTGGCAATCCTTCCTCCGAAACTTACAAAGAAAGTGTTGGATTTGTTTGAGCTGAGGAATCGCTGACAACCTCGGGGTAGACGGATCTCACCCAGCCCGTCCCTTTCTGGAACCAAAGTGCTTACTCCACTCCAAAGTGCCGTATCTGAACTGTCAGCGGGAAGAAGGGGCTCCCGAGACGTGTCCACACCGCAGCACCTGCCTTGCACTTCCCTGTCTCGGTCACCTTCCCGGGCCGAGGCAGCACCGAGGAAGCCCCCTTCCGATGTCCTCCGTGGAAACTGGCTCTCTGAGGCTGGAGCTCTGAGGCTGGATTTGGGGAAAGGGATATTGGAGACTTGGAGGAGTCTGCGCGCTTTTCTCCTCCGCGCCTCCTGGTCGCTGCTAGTTCACTGCTTGGTCCCCGTGCTCACTCCCCTACCCCACCCACTTCCTGTGCTCGCCCGGGGGGCGTGTGCCGTGCCTGGCCTCCGGAGTTCTGGGAAGTTGTGGCTGTCGAGGATGGGGGTCTGTGGGTACCTGTTCCTGCCCTGGAAGTGCCTCGTGGTCGTGTCTCTCAGGCTGCTGTTCCTTGTACCCACAGGAGTGCCGGTGCGCAGCGGAGATGCCACCTTCCCCAAAGCTATGGACAACGTGACGGTCCGGCAGGGGGAGAGCGCCACCCTCAGGTAGGGAGCTGCTATTCTTATGTGAATTGACAATGATTGCTATGGGGGTTTAAGGGGGCGAGGGACTGGGGTGCAGGTGTGCAGATTGGCGCTGCTGGCTGAGGTTCCTGGACTGTACGATTCATGGATGGGCTGAGCTCACCCCAGGAATACCGTGGTCAGAGCGAAACGCTCAGCGTCTTGGCGGATGAGCTGCCTTCCCGAAACTGGTATCCTTGACTCGGACTTGGTAACGGTGAGAATGATTGGACCAGGGAGTTTGAGCACAGAGGCTCGGGCGCTGTCTGTGCCACCGTGACTGGGGCCTGACTGGAGCTCAGCTTAAACAGTTATCTTTGAAGTTACAGTGTCCCAAAGGATTGACTTGACTTTGAGTGAATGCCCTCGCTCTACCCATATATGGGAGTTGCCAACCAGGCTTCTGTTCCCTGGCAGAGCTGCTGTTTTGTCCTGGGCATGGCTGTGCCTGTACTTTTCTGTGTTGCCTTCATACCATGAGCTGGTGGGTAGGAGGTTGTGCTTTCTCCTGCCTGAACATGGCTTTCTGTGACTGAAGCCACGGAACTGAGTCTGCTGTACCCATGGAAAATATAATGTGCTGTTGTTAAGGATGCTCTCTGGTGCTGTCCACAGAGCCTACGTACAAAACTCATTAACAGAATGGAAACTTGGTTTCAGTGTTGAGTTGGGTCCTGATTGGCTTCCAGACTTAAGACTTACAGGAGCCGGGAAGAAGGATGTTGGCTATGTTTTGTGTTACGTGGGGTCATTCTGTCTCCATGATCACTGACTGCTGAAATACTCACTCAGTTTCCAATGTTCACAGCCATGCCACTTGCAGGAGGATGGCAGAAAATTAATGATTATAATGGGGTATCATATTCTCTGAAATGTTATGAAAGCATGAGGCAGAAGTTAGGAAGGTTCATGGGAGGAGTGATTTCCCTGCCTCTCTGTGATTTAATATGCCCTTTTCAATAAACTTTTCTAAACTGTGCCGGTGAACTAACCACAAGGAAACCTGGCAATATTCCCAACCTTTGCACACAAAGTTTCTATAAAAGACAACCCTGGTGTCCATTGTTCTGTAATTCCCCCAAAACACGCATACACTGTTGTTCTAAGGTCAGCTTGTTTGTGGATGGTGCACTTAAAGCAATATCCACAGAATAGAAAATGTTGAGAGGCACTGGCAATACTGAGCTCACTTGTGAAGACATTGCCTAAGGACATAGGTGATTTAAGGCCCATTCAAGATCTGTAAGCATTCCTGTACTCTTTTGTCTTTGGGGAGTTAACTCATCTGCCCTCCCCCCCCCCCCCACTCCTAGCTTCTTATTGGCTCAGAAAACTCACTTTTTCCCCCACTGGGTCTCCTTTTGAAATAAGGTTAAATATATGATTGACTTCTACCCTGAATTAATGGTACATTAGCTTTATAAAGAGATGTCATGAGAGAGACAGGATTTCAGATTACTTAAAAAGAAAAACAAAATGCACCTCTAAAGCAGTATAACCAATGGAATGCAGTGTTCTCAGGCTATATTCTTTGTCCCTAATCCATGGCTCAAAGGAGTAGCCACCAAGAGATAAAACAGAGACATTTTCACATGGAAAACATTTTAGAAACAGATGGAATGGTATTTTCAAGGAGAAGATGGAAGGTAATCAACTCAGTTGAGATTTTGAGATAAAGAATAGCAAAGGGGCCTTGTCGAGAGGGACACTCATAGGAACGATGAAGGGTGTAGGATGACCAGGTTCTGTGCTCCAGAAGCAGCCCCCACCACTCACAAGAAGCAGGAGTCTTGAGAGAATGGTGGGATCCAGCAGATGCTGAGCCAGAGGATGGGCCTTGTGAGGAGCAGCTTCTCTTTAAAATTGCTTTATTCATCCTGTACTACTTGCTGCCTTCCCTTTCTTTGTCTTTCCTTCCATGCCTCTTTCTCACTCTGGGGTCCCTCTCCCTGTCTCTTTCAGGAGCTAATGTTTGCATTTTCTAGACACAATGATCTTGTTGAGGTGTAGATGTAGAAAATGGGATGTGGCAGGGTTTCCTTACTAAATCCAACCCAACCTTGGCATGGAAGAGCCATTCTGGAACATCTCTGTCCTTTTGAGCCTCCCCCTGGGGCTGAAAGTCTTTCTGATGTGCAGAACAAAGACCCACCAGGGGAGGGACCCCTGAAGGGTCTGTCTGACATTGGCCCTTTGAGTACAGGCCTGATTTAGGATGTGAACAGGTGTCAGGAAACCCACATGAGGAGGTGCTTGTACACCTGAAGGGAGACCCTCATTCTCTCAGGCTCAAACACACTAAAACACAGAAAGGCTGGGTGTACATTTGTATAGTGGAAGCCCTTAAACAGTCAAACTCAAGCTCTTCATTTTACAATCGTTTGTGCAGAGAAGCAAGTAGGAATTTCAGAATATATTTTTGCATAAATGTAGCTAAATTTGCAGGTAGCCTGATTCCAGTTTGTACCAATCTAATGGCTCACGGCTCTGGGCTATTTTTGTACTTTTATTGCATATATGGATTTCTTTCTTTCCTTTTTTGTTTTTTAATATTTCTCCCCAATCCTCCTTCCTTTCCTCTCTTCCTTCACTTTTTGCTCAGCAATTGACCAAAATACCCAAGTCACAAGTAGGGGAGGGAGACCCTGAATATCTTACTCCACCTTAGACAGCCACCCTATCCTCATTGCTGTGGGTGACAATGAGGGTGAGGCTTGTAGTTTTCTTCTCAACCAGCAGAGGACTTTTTGTTCTAAATTCATTTTATTCTGCTTTGTTCTCACCAGTTTTATTTTTGAGGATATTTTCCAGTCCCCAAAGAATGACTGATTTGACAGCAGATTCTAATGAGAGTAAAGGTTTTTTTGTTTCATTTTATCAATGAATGCTAAAGATACTTGAAGAGGTATTGAGAAACCTTCCACCTAAACTGACACTGACAAACTGAAAAAAATACACAAATAATTTGTAGTCTCCCATTGTTTCAGCTTTTGGCTGATAGTTTGGATGCAGATTCTTTGAAAAAGGATCAGGTCACATCGAAAATGTGCAGTAGTAATATTAGCAAATGTTTATTGAACACTTGCTATGTTTTAGGAAGTATTCTAAGTGCTTTATGTAATGTCTTAGCCATCATTCAAGCTCATCACATTAAACTTTAACCCTAATAGAAACTCTGAAATGTAGTTTTATTCCCATTTTAACTGTTCCCAGTTTGGACTATTTTATTCCCATTTTACAGATGAGGAAACTGAGGCATGGAGTGTTTACATCATTTAAGATTTCATAGCTAGAAATTGTTTGAGATTATAATACAAGGTAATGATACTGTTAACAAGGTAAATAGTACTATCACTTATTAGTCAGTACTATGTTAAAGATGTTGTATACATAGGAGCATCTAACCCTTATAGGCATGCTCTGAAATAGATGCAGTTATCTCCGTTTTATAGACAAGGAAGCTGGGACTCAGAGAAGGGAATTCCCTAAAATCACACAAGTATCAAGTGACAAAATGGGCCTGCTGACGCAGGACTTTGCACCTTGACACTGTGTACCAGGTGTCCCCACTGGACTTGTATTGCACATATTGGAATGTCCTCTCCCATTCCCACTCCCAGCATTTTGGCTCATGTCTTGTTTGCAGTGCTGCTTAACTCTACATCCTCCTTATCTGTGTGACCTCAGGAAAGGCTAACTAAGTCTTGCAGAGCAGGGCACATACCTTGTAATCTGGTGAGCGCTGTGTACGCCCACGTATATATGAACAGATCAAGTGATGGAAACAAAACCAAAATAGCCTCCAACCTATATTCAGTTTCTCTCCTTAATATACTTCAGTATCATTGTTTTTTAAAAGACAATGTAGTCAACCAGCAAAGCTGTACTGAGTGGTTCTTAGTGAAGGGCACTAAGCTAGGGGCTTGGGTGTGAAAACATGAGATGGGTACTTCACTCTTGGGAACATTGAGTTCAATTCCAAAGACCAGGCTGTCAACACAGAGATCACCAACAGTGACAGTGGAAGCAGAGTGTCTGCCCTTAACAGATGAGAGACAGTACATCTGCCTGTGGTTCCATAGCAGTGTCCTCATACCCAAAGGCAGGTAAAGAAAGGGTGGATTTTAAAGGAGCACTAAATAAACAGGAAAAACAAAAGAGCCTGAGATTCCCAACCTGTAGGTGTCATTACCAAACATTTCTTTCAATGCTACAGACCCCTGGACAATTTGGATGAGGGTGTCTTCATAGATTTTTCATTTAAGGCAACAACCAGTAAAGCAAGATATTTCTTCCAGATCATATAATAGAGCATTGGAGGCTGGACTGCACGTATGTTTCCTGGCCATGCATGATGCTGTTTTTAGGGAATGAGTTAAGAATAAAAGTTCAGAAACATGTTCCAAATGGAAGTTGGGCTTGGAGGTAGCAGTTCTGTGGAGTAGCAGGAAATAAAATGCTTTCGATATTGGAGAAAACCATGAATTCTCCTTCCAAAGGTAGACATCTGTGGGACCTAGTTCCATCAATGTGCCACTTAGCATTTCATTGTGCAAACAGACAAGCCTCTGCTGGTGGGTCCTTCCAGCTACTGTTGCCCTTTGAGGCCAGAGCTCTGCCTTGGATGGTTGTTGCAGTACTTCAAGGATGGGCCTGTAGCTTTTTCTAATGAAATCCGATTGGCCACTCTCCTGTTCTTTCCTTTACTCATTCTTCTGTGGACCCTGCTATCCTCTTTCTGTCTCATGAATACAGAAAGCTTATTCTGCTACCGAACCTTTCCATTCCTGGTGTATACTGTTGGGAACACCACCACTGCTGTGCTGCCTGTGGGAGCTGTTCATCATTTTAACCTCAGCAGAAATGCACCCCACCCCTTCCCTGAACCCTTTCTGACACACAAATTGACTTTCTCATTTATTTGGTTGTGTGTTTATGATCTGTCTTCTTCAACTGATCTGTAGGCTCTGTGAAAAGATGAGAATTGGTACCTTCTCCATCTTACTTAGCAGTGGTGCCATATCTGGAAGCTGGAATGTGCCTAGTAAATTGTTGTTACAGGAATGTCTGATTACTCGGCTCATGCTCCCTGTCCTGGATGTGTCGTAAGTTCAGTGTCATTTCTGTTAGAGTCATGTAGTTGTGTGATTGGTTCCCTGCAAGTTTGCTCTTCAGGAGGTTACCAATACACTGTGGGAACTGAGTTGGCATCCTTGTGTCCAGGGCAACAGGGTTGTGCCCATGATCCTCATTTCAAAGCTGCACCTAGGACAAGTGCCTTTTCTGTGCCAGGTTACTTCCTATCCCAGTCAATAAGCCTTTGGAATGATACTACTCTGTGCTGATATGTTCCAGCCCAGGTGGGCCTCAGGGAGACTGGCATTGACAAGATAAGGTGGGGCACAGAAAGGCATCTCTCTACCCATCCTTCTTTCTCTCCGTTTGGAGTCTGCTGGCAGCGGCTGTCTCATGGTGTAACTATCGATCCATTGTTTATGAGTTAACTCGTTCAGAATAGCAATGCCACTCAGGAAATGTGTGCTGTTCTGCTGCCCTCCTCCTGCCAGGATTGACCACTGTGTGCTCACTTTGGGGGCTTGCCAGGCTTCCAGCCGGTGGACTGTGGCTCAGAAGAGCACAGGCAGATGGGACTGCGAAGGGAGGCTCCTGGAAGCATGCTCAGCCTGCTGAAGAGCCAAAAACTAAAATGGGAAAACTAAGAGCCCACCCAACCATGGGGCAGAAAAAGGAGGGTGTCAGTTGTCATGGGAACTTAGAGGCAGGGACAGAGGACAGCCCAGTACTGTAGTCCTCACCTGCAAGTCTGGGGGCTTTGCAGAGACCTTTCTGTTTTCTTTCAAGTTTGAAAGGATAGCGGAGACCAGGGAGTTCAACTACCTGGTTTTCCAGATGATGAGAATTGTGATAAGAATTTGTGCTCAAGGATGTCTTTATGAAGTGTGAGTAAAGCTGATATCCAGCCCATACTTTTTCTCCAAGATGTGAGCCCTAGCTTAGGGCTGCTATTTCCTACTAAGTGCAAAAGCAACCTGCTGATGGTGAGCATTGCTGATACCATTCACTGATATTTAGTGCCATATTTTCTCTTAACTGCTGGCCTGGTCTGTTCTTGGCCCTCATGCTCTGGCCTCTGATTCTATATAGGACAACTTGGTCCACTCTGTGTCAGATGTTGAGCAGTTTAGAGCTTTAGTTAATCCTCACAACTTTTCCCAAGCAGAGTAGGACATGGACCCATTTAGAGCTGATTTCTGGGCTAGTTCTCTTTATGTACTGTCGGGTTTTTCTCATTCTACCCTGTCTTTGCTTCATTGTCACGTTCTTCTCACAGAAACTAGATGAATATGGTTGTCCCAGAGCACAGAAATATCCTATCTTAACTGTAGAAATGGGTTACGGGAGAGTTTCAGGTATGATGTCTGTGACTTGGAGACACAGAGAATGACCCAGCTGGCCTCTAGAGGTCCCTTCTTGTTAAAGAATCCTAGGATTTCTATAGTGTGTGCAGAGCAAGACTTTTACTCGAGGTTCTACCAGCCATCTGCTTCAGGTATCAACAAGCTTAGACTCTCTCAGAATTAACAACTCCTCAAAGGTTGTCTTATATTTCTCTGGCATGGAACAAGTCTAGGGGGAAACAATTCCATGATGATTTCACAGGGAAGTGCATCTCACTGCCTTGGTTGTGGAAGGCAGGATAAGCAGGATCTTAACCTACAGATTTCCTTCTTTAATGTGCCACAAATAGGACCATTGGAATGTCTCCTGGAGAATCTAGAAAAAAATCTGTAACTACTGTTAATAACCTATTTATTCTCTGTGGTTCAAAGTCCCCACTGATTGATAAAATACAGCATTATTCTTAAAATGTTTGAGATGATTTTACTTTCTTGGGGTGAGGTGGATATATTCCAGCTGTATGTAATTATCACTGATAATAAGCCTATTAATATTATATAGATGGTCAAATCTACTATTTTTAGGAAATCAAAATTGGTGGGGTTTAGGGTGTAATTTCAAATCATACATGTGAACCAGAGGAAAAGCAGCAGGAATAGGAGACTATTTAATGAGAGAGCAAAAGACAAAGGCCAGGGGCTCGGGTAAGCAAGACATTATTAACTCATATTCCAGCAGCCTGGTTTGCTAGAAAGAAAATAGACCAGGAAACTGGATTCTGCTCCTACTCAAGCACTTTCTTTGTGTGAGATCAGGCAAAAAAAAATATTTTCTCTCTAGAAAGAGGACAGTCACTATCTGCCTGAAGGGCTGTTTTAGGCAAAAATGAAATAATTCACACAGAACTTGGTATCTAAATATAGCTCTTTCTTTCTCTCCATCTACATATCCACATGCTTAGACACATGTATGTGGAAGTCTGTATGCCTGCATATTATATATTTAATATGTGCATATTTGGCATTTTTTTATGATAAACTGTTGGAGCTGACACATCTATGTAGTTACACTTTTAGAGATTAAACTGTGTCTTGCTTCCAAAAGATCTATGGAGAGGAACGCCTCTCCATCCACCTGTGATTACACATTTTGTGTTTCTCCTACACATCTGCTGAGGTTTTGAGAATCTTTTTTAGTTCAAATAATTTCTGGAGGGAGTTAGAAGATAATTCTTTATCTTTCATAACAAGCAAGCTTGGCAGTTCATGGCACTAAGCATGAATTTCCCACCAGAAAAAGCCCTAAAAGAGTTCTGTGAAGCCAGGTTATTTGAAACCAATAGTGGGATCAGGAATTCATGTAGAGAGTTAATACTGGTAAAACCTTTCCCTTGGGAAATGAGTTTTTTGTTTGTTTGTTTGCTTTTCATGATTATTCCAGTGGCACCAGCTGGTAAAACAGGGGGCAAATGCCATCACCTGAGGGGTTTAAGCCCTCTAGGTTTAGTGTTCTCTGATTGTATCTTCCCCTTGATTCACATCTCACATGCTTTGAGAGGCCAGCTCAGGACTTTCACAGTGATGGTGAAAATCAAGAAGTCCTTGTGCGCTTGGTATACGTCGGGGGCGAAATCAGGTCCGGGGTATTGGAGACTAATCTAGGAATTTATTATGGAATCACAGAAAAAGTATGTTCACTTCAATCCTCTGCCATGGGCTTGAAGTAGCTGAAATTATGAATACACTCTCAATCTTTCATGATGTGTTTTCCCAAATTTCACTGATTTATATAGTTGAGTTATTTGGGTTTATTTGGGCATATTTGGCCAACTGACTGTCTTGTCAGCATGAGATGTTTTGGCTAAGGAAGCTTTTGGGGGGTTAGATTTGTCTCATAAAATGAGCATATGAAATAATCTTAGAACCGTGGTGATGAATTTTTAAAAATAATAGAATTTTTAATGAAAACAGCATCAACCTCTAGACTGATGGGGAATGACAAAACTGAAATCAGCCTTCAGATAAGCTTTGTTGGCCCCATGGAGGCAAAGAAAGATACGTTTGTCTAAAAATAATTTCTTGATCTTCTCTGGCTTTCAAATACTCTGTAATAGAGTGGATGAGTGGAAAAGTGCTCTCGCACTCAGAATAATCATCCTTGGGCAAATTTACTCATCAGGAAAGCTCAATCCAAAACAATTCTAACCAGTCGGAATCTGCATGGAAGAAAGTGAGAAAGAGACTATATGCAAGTTATTTTTAATTTTGTGCAGTTAAGTTGTGGTAGATAAAAACTAGAAAAATGAATATTTGGTATTGTATGTTGAACTATTCCTTGCATTCTGTCTCCTCAAAGGAAAAAAAAAATACAAAACACAATATGTTTACATTCCAACATTTTCACATTCTGATAAATCCTAACATAACCTTACTGGGAATTAGAGTCATTGAAGATGTATTTAATAAATTTGCGATCTTCAGGGAGTTAGATGGGCTCCTAATCCAATAAAATTGGTGTCTCTATAAGAAGCTGACCACGTGAAAGCACAGTAAACACTCAAGGAGAATACCATGTGATGATGCAGACAGAGATTGGTATTGTACTGCTGTCTGTCAGTACCAGTGACATGATTGCAGGGATTGCCATTGAGCTATCAGAAGCTAAGGGGAGTCAAAGAAGCGATCTTTCTTTCACAATTTATAGGGTACATGGCTCTGCAGTAAGCTGTCTTCAGACTTCTGCCCTCCTGATGACCACACATTTCTGTGTTAAGTCATCCAGATTGTTTTGACAGCCGGGAAAATGGATACACTGGAATAATACAAAGGGTGAGTTATCTCTGATTATCATTAGCTCTAAGGACTGCTGAAAGTTCTGGCTACACCAGCCTGTCACCTGTCCTGATACAAACCACTGCTGATCACTGAAGACGTGCCAGGTGCTGGTAGACTGAGCCTGTCTGTTCTTCTTCCAGTCATGTTGTCCCCAGCCTCTCATCACAAAACCCAGTAGGCTGACTCTTGCAGGAATGTAGCTAGAACAAATAAATTCACTGTTTTTTCCTATGAGATCATCCACAGAAACTCTACTGTATCTTACTCTCAGTTCTCTCATTCACCCTAGAAATTACAGAACCTACAGGTCATGTGTCGTCAACAGTCTTCTACAATGCAATACAGTCAACTTTTATACATCTAATAATTTGACCCAGTTGCAGACCTCTCTCTGATGCTCCAAACAGTTCTATTCACTGGTCTTTATGAATTGTCATGAGCAAAATTGCTATCCCTAGTGTCTTCTCTGCATGTTTCTTCTGCATATTCTTTCATTGCTATTGTTCCAGTAGAAAAATGACTGTTCCCTGGATTATTTCCATACCTACTCTGAGAGCTGGATAGATACTCTCTTCTCATGACTTTGGGCCTTTATTTATCCATCTTTCTAAAAACCCCCACTTCCATGGAGGCATGATCCACGTCATGTCTGTCCTGAACTGGTCCTAATCAGCCATCTTTACATTGCAACTGTGAACTAAATACTGCTGTTAGTGTAAGACCCACTTTTATGATTCAATCAGCTCAACCTGGATGCATTTCAACCAGCATCTTGGATACCTGCCCATTGCCTCATCACCAGTCAGCACCAACTTGCTGTCCCCTCAGTCTTCCCTAATTATAAGGGCTGGCACCCTTATCATTCAGCTCAGGTCAAAAACCTAGCAGATATCCACATTCCTTCACTCCAAAGTTATATTTACTCTATCAATAGATCCTGTCAGTCTTTTCCTTTAAGATGTACCCTGAATCTGACACCTTTCACCATCTCAGAGATCATCTTTCTAGTCAAAGCCACCATTTTTTTTCTTCTGGAATTTTCTGGTAGCATCTAACCTTTTCTTTCTACTTCCGCATCTGTTCTGTTCTCCACCTAGTAGCTAAGTCATCATTTAAAGATATACTTCAAATTATATGTCTGTTAAAATAAAATGCTCAGCAGTGGTTTCCCTTTGCTTCTAGGATGAGATGCATGCAATACAGTAGTGTAGAGGACGTACTACCCTGTGATTCATCACCCTCAATCAGTCCTTTCCCATTCACATGGATGCAGCTCAAGAAACTGTTGTGTTGTTTTTTGAACCTGCCATCCATTGTGCTCAAGGAGATGCCCTTTCCTCTGCTGAACACACTACCATGTCCTATTACTTCCTGACAGTCATCTGACTGCTCAAATACCCATCTTTTAGATATTTTTAAAATATTT